>ATSW01106248.1:0-17254 GCA_000444245.1 Botryllus schlosseri | reverse complement strand
ATAGTGCAATTATAGAAATTAAACATGGAACGGCAACGACCGATTTTGCAGCTTCGTTCCGCTTCGCTGAGGCTGGAGTGGGAACTTGTTTTGCGTAAGCGACTGTAGGATTTCTGGCAACCCAAAAGCCATCTTCTCGAGCGCAGAAATTACTGAATCTGGTCTTGATCGAAAGTTACTGTTGCACCGATTCCGAAAATATAAATTAAAATATTGATCAGGCACTGTTCCACCTAGAATCTGTCCTCCAAGTCTGAAATATCGGCATTGTTCAGAACAATCGGGTAACCGCAACACAATGGCCATAACAATGACCCGTTGCGACTCTCCGATTGTTCGAACAATGCCGATATTTCAGATCGGAGGACGGATTCTAGGTGGATCAGTGCCTGATCATTATTTTAATTTATATTTTCGGAATCGGTGCAACAGTAGCTTTCGATCAAGACCAGATTCAATAATTTCTGCGCTCGGGAAGATAGCTTTTAGATTGCCAGAAATCCTACAGTCGCTTGCGCAAAACAATTCCCCACTCCAGCCTCGGCGAAGCGGAACGAAGCTGCAAAATCGGTCGTTGCCGTTCCATGTTTAATTTCTAAAGTGCAATGTTTCGGAACTATTTCTTCGCAACGATTCCTGCGAGCTGGGCTGCCAAGCAGCTACCAGACCCACTCTTGCACCCCCAATTCCGACGAATTTTTTTTGTGTTTGTTGCACACAAGAACTATGACGGCGCTCGTGTCCTAGTAAACACTGCTTTATTTATCATCATCATTGGTTTATTCAGTGGCGGCTCGTGAAAATATCGGGTGGTGGGGCATGCATACGATGTTAATAATCTAAATGACGTCACAATAGTGTATTCTGACATGGAAATGTGACTTCGTGGTCGTCACAAACAGTTTGTATGGTGTATAGATATTAGGCATGGTTAACTAGGCTTACGCATTTCAAATTTTAATAATATATTCATGACAGAAATATATTAGAACCCGAAGCTTTTCGAGCTGACACTCTTCAAATTATTCGGAAGAAAATATGAAGTACAGTAGTTCATACCTGCATATTTTAACGTTAGTATCAGTAGGCGTATCGCGCGCGGCGTGATTTCACAGTTGCAAAATGTTCAAAGACGAATTCATTGAAATCTGGAATACTCATAATGACAGCGCTGAGAATCCTGAGCACATCTACTATAACTCATCGAGCCTATATTTTTACACATCCCGATTCTAAGAGAGGTCTCGATGCGTTTTAATGTGCTGCAACCACGCTTGGATTTTGCGGATGAAATCGGGGTGGTCAATATGATATTTAAAAAGCTAGTTGCTGCAGCAAAGATGATAGAAAGCGATTTTTCAACTATTGGAATTTTGAAAGTTCACCACTGGTTACTACTTCGAAAAAAAGGTGCATTGGAATATAAGCCAGTCAACTCTAATCGAGTAATATCGACGATCGGGTAATATTGAGACACCGTTTGCAGTAGGGACCACATTCTCCAGATCACGATACCCAATTTTGTTTCAACTAGATAGACCGCCTCTGGCACCAGCAATGTAAAAGTGTATAACAAGGCGTCCTTATCCTCGCTTAGACCTCAGCTATTCATTGTTATCGAAATATGTTGGGAAAAGGGTAAGAGTGCGCTTTCTTCCCGCGCACGATTAGATCAATGGACAATTTCTAGGCTGATAAGGACCGAGTCTCTTTACCTCTAATCACTGCTTTAAAGGAAACTGCATAAACGGCGTTCGGAGCAGAAATTCAACACGATTCATGTTCGCTGGCTAACAATCTGCTGACATAAGACTATAACTCGAGATAACCGGAAAGGTCAACGAGTTTAGACACAAACGCGATTGTTATCTCATAGATTGGGCCTGTCATATTGAATCCAACCAACACATCATTTTAAATTTGAAGAAGACGAAAGCAGCCTCGGGATTTCGGTCTCGGAACAACATAGGAGATTTTGGCCTTGAAACTGGAGACTGTGACATAACACAAATGGCTTACTGTCTAGAACAGTGGTTCTCAACCGCCGGTCCGCGGACCGGTGCCGGTCCGTGACGACATTCCTGCCGGTCCGCGAGGAATATTACAATTTTATACTTTAATTTCAAGATGCAATGTTGAAGGCTTGTCCTTTGATAAAATAAATAAAACATCTAATTTTAAACTGATTCAAAACTTCGTGAGGTAACATTAGGGCTAGAAACATGTTCGATTTGACTTAAAGTACAAGACATTTCATTTGACGACATGCGAGCGACAAATACAGAACAGATACGAGCTCACTCATCGCTAAGCAGCGCAGTTTGATCATTAGTTTTCGATTCATTTATTTTGTGCAGGACCGTAACTGGGGCACCCCAAACCGCCCAATGGGAGAGGGGCCGAGCTTGAAAAGGGCCCAAAATTATTTCGCAAATGAATAAGAATCATAGCGTTTTATTTGAAACTTTTTCCAACATTTTTCAATTTCTTTTCGGGCTTTGTACGATTTAGTGTCCCTAAATGTCTTGCTTATTAGGTGCCCTTCTCCGAGAAATACGCATGATTTATAGGCATTTCGGCGTCAGCCATTGCTGCACCATGACCTATCCACACGTAATGATGTTTGGGTTGACATATGGGACTCCGAAATTTGGGCCTAAAATTCGACCGCGAGAAAAGCGCTTCAGCCGTGAATGATCGAAAATTGTCGCCATTGTCGCGATAAGCTACGTAAACTCTCTGCTTACGCTGAGTAGAATGGATGTGATCACAAGTACAGGTGAAAACATCCACCCAAATGTAGGGTCTTGGGGTCAAGCCCCCGGAAGTTTGGCTTATCGCCCTGTGGGGGCCTCAAGATCAACGTTTTTGGGGTGGGCTGACGAAGTGCTTTTTTCGGCCCGGATTTGCGGATGGCCGGTATGGCTGCTGTAATGTGTTTTCTTGCGGCACGCACTGTATTCGCAGTTGCCGGAGTAGCCTGCGTCTGGTGACAGTGGGCAATGAGCAAGGTAGCACGACAAGGTGCTTGGTTCGACTCCGATACGCTTCTTCTCTTGATATTGTGGGTCGGTATTGAGTTGGCGTGTCCGTTTAAACCCACGGCGTTTGGCGCGAAAGACTGTAAACGACTCTCAGCGGTAGCACGTTTATCTGGACAAGGCAATTTTACCTCGACTTGGCCGACTCACTACCATAAAATCACATGGATGCCATCATTAATATTATTACATACGATCAAAACCCTCCAAATGACTTTCTAGCATCATATAATTGCCAAAAACGGTTGCATACTTTACATTTTGGCTTCATTTCAATTTTGACAGTTCACCGGTCCGCCAGACATTTTTTGAAATTTTACCGGGCCGCGAGGCGAAAAAGGTTGAGAACCACTGGTCTAGAAGTCTGCTGCTAAATCGGCATTGGAAAATATATTACCGAATAAATACGTGAATGAAAGCTGTAAACTTAGTACACTGTTACATGACATCATCGAGAAGTATAGCCTCATGACTAGGGCTGGGCAAAATCGAGTACCTGAGTGATTCGAATCTGAATCACGTAATTTGCTTCGAGTCGAGTCGAGTAATCGAGTATCACTCATTATGACGTCACAACAAAATGTACTATGTTGAAGTCCAACTATGTGCCTTTTATGCCACCACAAAGAACGTAATGAGTAGTGTAGCCAAGGAACTTTGGTACCGTCCAATCAGAGAGCGCCACGTCATCCTAATTGCCACGCCTACAAAACGCCCATTGCCACGTCACCCTAATTGCCACGCCTATATGACGCCCAATGCCACGCCTAGATATTCTAATGTTTTGTGAATTTCAATACCGATTTTCCATGTGTATTTAGCAATATGTATTGAATAACTTGCTTCCGAGAAATAAATAACATTCATGAGCAAATTTCATTGGTTTGTGAATTTCAATACCGATTTTCCATGTGTATTTAGCAATATGTATTGAATAACTTCGATTTTATCTCGATCTAGGTTGTAGGTTCGAACCCTGTAGTCACCGCATTTCATACGATTCAGCGCTTTTCATGTCTCCTAACACTTTACTCAGTCTCATTGAAATAGCATTGTATAGTGTACGACTTCATTTTATTTCGTAAAGAGAGCATATCAATAATAGCGCTGATCGTTATTGCGTCGATAATATTCTATTATGTATATTTGTATTAGTGAAATGCGTCTTGATAATAACTTTCGAGAAATAATTTTTGTATATTTCGTATTATGTATGTTCGCAAAGACTGTAATTAATCAATATAAAATGGGATTTCGCCTATTCCTACTTCCAAACTTTTATTTTACACTCGCGGTTTTATTGTTATATATTAAAATTATTCGTACATTTCGCACGATCAACTACGCATGATTTTATGTGAATTTCATCGATAGTGTCCGAGTTCTATGTGACATAAGTACAATTCCAGCATCGGTATTTGCAATAAAGCCGAAAAATTAGAGTCGCACCTTTTCGCAATTTATGCAGCTATTCGCGCAGACTTTGCCGCATTTGCTGTATCTGAAGTAGTGTTTCAGCGTCGTTATTCGCTATAAGCCGAGAAATGCACCTTCGCGCAATCTATATAGCCAAACGCATTAACTTTACTGTTATGTTCTTGATCTTGTTTGAACAATAACTCAATACGACGAGGTTGCAATACGAAATCAGTATATTATCAGCAGAATAACTTTACGGCAGCGACACGATCCAGAGTGCAGTTAAATGAAAGACCAGTAGACAACAGAACACAGAGTACAAATACGAAGCACGACACACGAGGAAATAATGATTGGCGGCAATTACTAATCCTAGACAAATAAGAAACAAACGATACCAACGTAAAATGCACGAACATAACAGTCCTCCCCTGTAAGTTAAGAATACAAGGTAGTTTACGTTGGCCGATAGAACTCAGTTTGTTTTCTAAGTCTAAGCGGATAACGTCTGCCCGACGTTCGAGCAGGACTAGCTACAGGACGTTGTGCCCTATTCCTGACCAATGGTTGCTCAACTTGTGGTTGCCGAGGTTGAACAACTTCCTGTGTGGCTGTATTATTGCCAGCTGAAATCAAGCGTGGTTGGAGTTGGTTCTTATGCCTTCTCCAATACCCATGATCTGTTTTTACAATGTACACAACACGCCCCAGTATTTCCGTCACCACGCCAGCAACCCACTTTGGTCCGCTTCGCTTCGGTAACTGCGAGCGTAAACTGAGGAACCAATCTCGAAATGAGTGACTGATTGTCTAGGCGTAACGGGTTTCGATTTATCGAAGGGCGAGCACAAACTTAACAAATTGCGCGGCTGTCGACCATGTAAAATCTCGGCAGGCGTTTTCCAGTCTATGCCCGGGTGTGGTGCACATCGGTACGTAGCGAGAAGTGTTTGGAGCGCGAAGTTGAGATCTTTTCCCCCGTCGCAATTTTTTATTAATCCAGCTTTTAAAGTCTGGACGAAACGCTCCGCTTCCCCGTTCGAGGCAGGGTGAAAAGACGATGATACGATATGGCTGATTGCCAAATTAGAACAAAACGTATCGAATTCATTCGATGTGAATTGCGGCCCGCCATCCGTGACAATTGTTATGGGCAAGCCTTCGATAGAGAAGACTTCCCTCAAAGCGTTGACCACACACAAGGTTGTGGTAGAACCGACATTCATTACTTTAACGAAAGGATATTTCGAATGCGCATCGACGATGACAAGAAACATTTTATTGTTTATTGGACCTGTGAAATCCAAGTGAATTCGTTCAAAGTTTTCAGAAGTTTAAGGCCATTCGCGATACTGACGATCAGGCGCTTTCATTACCTTACGGCAAGCGTCGCAACTCTTAGCGAGATTTTCAATGTCGCGATTCATGGAAGGCCATGCGATGTAACGTCGAGCCATCTGCTTCATTTTCGCGATACCCCAATGTCCTTCGTGCAACAATGGTAAGACTCGCGAGCGTAGTGACTGCGGAATTACTACGCGCTGAAACCATCAATATTGAGCATGACTATGTCTTCGTGCAGAGAAAGCGAATGTTTGCGAGTCGAAAACCAAGAAAAATCATCAATGTGCGTCTTTGGATTCCAATTACCATGAGTGACAGATAATTTTACGAGTTTCATGGTTTTGTCCGTCAGCGTCGCGTCGCGAATTTCATTGCGAGTTAACGGTAAGTCATCGAATGCCATATGATTAGCGTGAACGATCTCCGCGTTTTCACGAATTTCCATTCGTCAAACTCAGGGTCTGGACCAGTGGTTCCTTAACTTTTTCGGTGTTAGGGCCAAATTTAGAATTTAAGAGTACGGTCGGGGCCGCACGAATACTACGGCTATAAAACGGACCCAAGCAGTCATCATGGCTATTTCGGAGTAGTTGTATTGCCCTGGCGAGATTTCAAAACTGTACAGTGTTTACCGCTACTTCTCTGCTGCACTGGGCGTCCGTTGAGTGAATCAGCTTTTCTCTCCTAAACGCGCGAAGCGCGAGAAATTTCTTTAGTTTCATGACTGAATCGGTCAATATGACCGGGAATTGCATGTTTTGCTATCAATTTTCATACTATCTCTGTTCACGTAATCTGATTTACAGGTAGAGCTGAGTGAGGTGTGTTTGAAAAGGTGTAAGGCCTACTCAATAGTAATTAAACATCTCCGGGGGTATACCCGTTGGCAGGAACGTAGCAGCACTTCTTCAGGACCCCGAACTCCCATAGGGTGATAAACTGACCCCGCATCACGTTGTTCGCTTTTGCCACGAAATTCAAGTTGTACTGTTTAGTGAGACAGCGCGACGCGTGAATATTTCGATAATTCATGATAAAATCGGTGAATAAGATCGGGAATTGCATGGTTGTCCTCTTTGCCCACGTAATCAGATTTACCGGTAGAGCTGAGTGAGAGATGTCTTTGAAACTCCAGACCCGTAAAATTAAACATCTTCGGGCGGGTGAACCCCTAGGTATGACTTCTTTACATGATGTTATTTCGTGACCTCCTGTCTATGCTATATCAAAAATGTAGAAATGCCCAAACCTACAAAACTGAAAGATCACACGATTTCAGATTGGTATTTCTTCACTGGCATACAATATTCTTTCCTGCGGGATGGTATTTGTCTTGTGAAGTTCATATTGCCAAGACAAGAACATTCGGCGCCCGCCAGTTAGGCACCTATATCGACAATTAAACCTATATGTATTTTGTATATATAACGAAGTTTTTCGTATTTCGAAGTTTTTGGTCAGCATAAAAGCAGTCCTTTACGGTCAAAGCTTTCTCGCTGCCGATCGTTCTGACACACTTCTTGGAGTCCCATGCTATATGGCCTTAAAATTTATATTTCTTGGTGCGTTGTGGTGCCGTCATGGCCAACGCTGATATGCCCATTTCTATAAATCTTGCGTCTTTTTTTTTTGGGGGGGGGGAGAGTACCCAACAATCAAGATGTGTGTCGAATGGAAATGGCGCGTAGTGCGAAAAATTTTTGAAAAAGTTGCCTAAATTGTCAAAATATGCTCTATAATTTATGCTAATTCACGAAAATATTTTAGGCCCCCTTCGAGCTCGGCCCCCTCAATTGGGGGGTTTGGGCTGCAGCAGTTACGGCCCTGACTAATGGACTAACAATTATGCTGCTTTTAGCCGGCTAAGCAGTATGCATCTCGGCGTATTCAGCCGTGAGTCATGTGTTGCACATCTAGTTATCATAGGGTAACCATACGTCCTCTTTTAAGATGATCTGTCCTCTTTTTTGATTTTTTTTAAAGTGTCCTCGGAGGACGCCCAAATATCTTCTTTTTTAAGGATTTTGGTTACATATAGGGCCGAATTCGACTGATATACATTAATTCAGCACTGAAGGAACGCTACGGCGGCTATTTCGGGAGCTGGACCTTTTTTCAGTCGGCCACCTGTTAATGTGAAAGAAAAACTGTATTTTCCGGGAGTTGAGCCACTTTTTCTTTTTTAGTCAAGCGACCACGAAGTGGGAAAAATTTATCATTTTTCAGGATTTTCCTTCGGTTTTGAAAGTTATCAATACCTATTTAGATCTATAGCTACTGCTCGTTAAACTGGAGAGTTAGGGCATATTGCATTGAAACAGCATGGACGTAACGTTAGAAGTCTATACTCACAACTTTCCAGCAATTCCATAATTGAAAACTACAGAGGCTAAGCCAAGCAGTATTTAGCAGAATATTTTATGAATAAAAATTTAATTTTTTGTCGTTAATCGATTTCTTAATATATTTTTGGGGCCGCAAGAAGGCTATCTTGGGGCCGAGCTTGGGAATCACTGGTCTGGACCCTTTGATAGGCGAGATAAACCGTCGGCGTTTCCGTGCTGATTAGTCGGTTTATAGCGAATAAAGTATTGGTAAGCTATGAGCGTTAGTGTTCATCGCTGTAAGCGTTGCGCTGTAATCACGGGAATTTTCTTGTCCGGCGAGAAAATAGCTAAAAGCGGTTTGTGGTCCGTTACGAGCGTAAATTTTCTACCATACAAGAATTGACGAAATTTATTGACTCCGTAAATGATTGACAGAGCTTCCTTCTCGATTTGAGAGTAGGATTTTTGTGAATCGGAAAGCGTTTTCGATGAGTGCGCGATCGGTCTCTCTTCGCCATTGTTCTCGATTGAGAGGACAGCGCCGATTCCGAATTGAGAAGCATCAGTTGACAAAAGGAGATGCTTGTTTACATCATAATGAGCTAACTGCGTAGCGTCGATTACGTCGTTCTTGAGAATGCCAAAAGGAGCGTCACAGTCCGCATTCCAAATGAATTCCGCGTCTCTTTGAAGAAGACGGTATAAGAGAGCGGTTTTAGTCGTAAAATTAGGAATAAACGCGCGATAATATTTGACTTTGCCCAGGAATGCCTGTAGCTGGCGAACTTTCCGAGGTTTAGGCAACTGTTTGATTGCTTCAACGGATTAGTTAGACGGGCGTTTGCCGTCCTTGTCAATTATGTGACCAAGATAGTCGATACTACTTTTGAAAAATTCACATTTAGCGAAGTCGATGGTGAAACCGTATTCGGTGAGGCGCTCAAAGAGTAACGATAAGTTGCGAAAATGATCGCGTTCTTCAATGCCAGTAGCGATCATGTCATCGATAAAACTAGCAACACCGGGTAAGCCGGCGATCATGGCATCAATGAAAATTTGCGGGACTAGATGCGACTCCGAAACACATGCGTCGATAACGGAATAGACCGAATTGCGTGTTGATGACACATAAATTCTTCGCATCATCATCTAATTCTAGCTGAAAATAAGCATCGGCAAGATCAATTTTCGTGAAAATTCAACCACCCTGTAACTTGTGAAGGATTTCATCCGAGGAGGGCAGGGATGTTGATCTATCTGAATTTGTTGATTCAATGCTTTGAAGTCACCACAAATGCGTACTGATCCATTAGACTTATTGACGGCAACAATTGGTGCTGCCCAATCACTGTAATTGATTGGTTCGAGAATACCTTGATTGACTAATCTATTCAATTCGGTTTGAACAGCGATTTGCCTTCAAACGGCAAAGGACGTGGCTTGTTAAATACGGGCTTGGCATTAGGTTTCAAGTGAATGGTTACCTTCGTCTTGGTGCATCGTCGTAATACATTAGAGAAAAGTGAGGGAAATTTGGACTGAAAAGATAGCAATTTGTCGTTCGAATCAGAAATGTCAATAGTATTACATGATTGCGATTTGACCATCTGCGAGGAAATTGCATCCAAAGCAGACGTTCCCTTAGCGGTCATGGAGAAAGCATCGCTCCAGTCGAGACCAAAAATGTTTTGCCCCCGGTGTTCGTCGAGAACTACCAATTTTAAGCCAACTCGAACTTCGGAACCCACCTACACGGTTACAGTGCAAATACCTTTAATTTTCAGTGGCTTGTCACCGTACGCTACGACAGAGCAATGGTATGCAGAGAGTTTCAGAGAGCCCAAAGTTTTGTACCCAGTCATTCCCGCCATGGCGGCGGGTGCACCAGTGTCCCACTGCGTCGGCAACGGAATGCCGTTGATGCTGGAGTTGTTCCAGAGCTGGTTTCCTACGCGTCGATATAGTTGATCGATGTTGAAGGAGAGGAGCGGCACTGAGCACAAATTGACGGATGTAACCTGTTGTGTGATACTAGGTATGGTTTACATGCACACAGGTTTGATATGACCTTTACGACCACATTTCTGACATACTGCATGTCGATATTGACAGTCTTTTCTCTGGTGATAGATGAAACAGCGGCTGCAGGATTTTAGTCTTTCTGGGAAGTTGCCTTGGTTGGATTTGAAAGGTTTTTTCCCCTTCTGATAACTTCCCGTCATTTTGTTGACGATGGAAGTGTCCTTACCGCTACTCTCGCCCTGGATACCCCTATCGGTTTCCACCGTTCTCACGTGTGTTGCGGCTACTTTGAGAACGTCGTCGAGAGATGGATTGGTTTGTGTTAGACAATGCCGTCTCACATCCGCGTGCGGCGTTTTTTTAATGATGAGATCGCGCATTAGCTCATCAACGTAGCTCTGATCACAGCCTTCTCTTGAGCATGTGAAGTTGCAATCCTCCGAGATTCCCCGTAGAGTAGCGATCCAATCGGCGTACGACTGTCCCGGCTGCATTTTGCAATTGTAAAATTCGTACCTGGCAGCTTGCACATGAATTGAGCCCTTGAAGTGTGTAGACAGCTTCTCAGTCAACGCGTCGAAAGTTTGCGCACTGACATCAGCAGCACCAACAAAATTACGTAGGAGCGAGTACGTTTCAGGTCCGACCCATGAGAGTAGACACGCTATTTTCTTCTCCATGTTGGAAATACCGTAAATTGCGAGGTGATGGTGGAATCGCTGAAGATATTGGTCCCATTTCTCCTTTGATTTTACAAACGAATCAAACTTGGGAGCGGTAGCTTCTGATGTTGACGTACCGGGACTCAACCTCTGTGCTAATTGCGATATGGCTTGCTCATGCTGCAGCTTTTGCTGTGCCATGTCTTCTTTGTGTTGTGCGCGTTGTTGGTCCAAATCTTCTATGTGTCGAGCATTTTGCTGCTCCAGATGTGCCTGTTGCTGCTTCAGCTCTTCTTTACGCTGTGCCTGTTGTTGCATCATCATCTCTTGCTGCTTCGCTTGTTGCTTCAAATCTTCTTTGTGCTGTGCCATCTCTGTCATGACTTTCGCCATTTCTTCGTCATGCTTTGCTTCCATGACATAATTCGTCGCAGATATAACTATGAATCCGACTTCTGACACCAATTGTTATGTTCTTGATCTTGTTTGAACAATAACTCATGCGACGAGGTTGCAATATGAAATCAGTATATTATAAAGCAGAATGACTTTAAGGCAGCGACTCGATCCAGAGTACAGATAAACGAAAGACCAGTAGACAACAGAACACAGGGTATAAATACGAAGCACGACACACGAGGAAATAATGATTGGCGGTAATTACTAATCCTAGACCAGGGGTTCTCAAAGGGTGGGCCACAGAGCATTTTGAGGTGGGCCACCAAGCAGTTTAGAAAATTTTAGAATTAGTGTAAGTTTAGTTATATTCGCTATTTTAAACGCTAGAAATGTATTCATAACCTTTTCATCCGACTTTGATGAGACGTAGTGGAACGTATGTAGTCAGCATGTACAAGTCGAAAACTGGAGGGACAAACGGCGGCTTTTTCCACTGGGCATGAGAACCTACGGCTAACAGCAACGAAAGTAATTTCGAGTATGTGATAACTGGAAGGTAATGCTGAAGTAACCAAGTATTCTGTCAGGGTCATATGTCGTATGCCGATGAAAGGGTGTGCAATAAACTCGGAATGAAGTGTAAGTGATGTATAAATTTACTGTACTTCGACAGGTCGTAGTATTGTAAGACAAAAATAGCTATAATTGAATATTATTAGCAACTTCTGGTGAGGCCATACTGCACCACCGCAACGAATCGTTATGGATGGAGGATTTAGCGGAGCGCATTATTTTTTGGAGTCGGTATAAAATATCTGGCCTGGAAATCATTGAACATAATGTAAGAGTCACATGAATTGATTGTATCAGTGGATTGAATATTCTGACATTGCAACTTCAATTAGTTTGCTACAAGATATACAATGTACATTGTGCAGCATGCATATTAAAAACTATTTGTCCACTTCTCTGTAGTACTAGCACCCCGTTCATTAACGCATTGTTGGAAGCTGGCCCAGAATGATTATATTATTCCCCACAATAGTGGAACTAAAACCCTAATCACACAGGGGATGCAGGGATTTGATCATTGTGTTTCGCGACGCGAACGGAGCAGCGGACGATACACAGGGGTTTTAGCCTATGATCTACCAGGGCCGTAACTGCCGCACCCAAACCCCCAATTGGGGGAGCTCGAAGGGTCCCAAGATTATTTCGTTGGTCGTTTGTTGGAGGATACTTATTCAATTCGAAAATCTTCGTCGCGCTTTGCGCGATTTCACGTCCCTAGAGGTTTGGATTTAAATATCATCAGTAAATTAACAGAAAATGGCGCTTATTTCAGATGAATAGGCATATCGGGGCCGTGGACTACCACACATTGAGCAGGGTTATGACTTTAAGATAATAGGTGGGCCACGGCACATTTCAAAACCGGAAAATGGGCCACGGCCAAGAAAGGGCTGAGAACCCCTGTCCTAGACAAATAAGAAACAAACGATACCAACGTAAAATGCACGAACATAACACTGAATAAAATGGCCTCGTATATGGTGTAGTAAGGACATATGATTATGTAGTGTCTTTCATGCTGGGCTGACGACTGGAGGTCTGGGGATCCCCAACCTCTGCTGCGAAGCAGACGTTATGAGGCTTTCCCAGGCCGCCAAGATGGCCAATTCCACTGACCCCTCTGTGCGAGCGGTTGCGCGTGGAAGGTTGGCGCTGGTCGTCCGGAGAACTTGCATAGTCCCAGATGCGTCGGAAAACCTGACAGTCGAGTTTTTAAACTGCGTGAGTCGAACAGGGCACGACTCCAGACGCCTACGGGCTTTGGACCGAGGTCCGACCCGTTGCTAGGCGTCTCGGTGCTCGCTGGTTCGTGACCGAAGACGGGCTCTATCAGTTGGCTCTAGGCGCCGACTGCTGTCAGGATTTGGGGCGGTTAACCAAATTCCGTCACCTGAAGGTGAACCAACGTTGGAAGACACGGTGGATTGAGCTTCCCGACCAGGGCAAAACTGTGGAGTGCCACATCCAGTACGGGAGCTCCAATCGCTTCCTCCGGTCTTCCAACGTCCTGACGGTAGTCGAGCGTAGCTCGATGCTTAAGGCTCGACTGAATCTTCCACCACTCCAGTCGATCTGGGGTCGGTTTAGAAAACGTGTGGAGCCAAGTGTGGTCTGCTGCAAGTGCGGACAGCATACTGAGACCCTGCCCCACGTACTGAACCACTGCCTGCCAGTGATGGATAGCATCACGAACAGGCACAATTCAGTACTTGAGGTGCTCCTGGACTGTATTCCAAGCTCTTCCTCGTTTTCCAGATGTGATGTGGGCCGCGTTTGCAGGGAGCCCCATTGGCCAACAGGCGGCTGAGGCTCGACCTCATCCTAGCGGATCGTCGCCGGGTCTTAGTCATCGATGTGGTGTGCCCCTTCGAGAATGGAGTAGCCAGTATGGACGCTGCCGTTGCACTGAAACACGCAAACTACAAGGACCTCTGTGAGTCTCTCCGCCTTGCCACGGCCAAGGAGGTTGAGATGCACACGTTCGCGGTCGGGTCCCTGGGAGTTACCATCCCTGGAACCTGACCACCTTACGTGCTATGGGTGTTTCGGTCTTCGAGTTCAGACTGGTCTCCGAACGAGCCGTGGTCGCTTCTCAGCGTGGCTCTCATCGTGTCTGGGAGGCATGGTGTAGTGAACGGGACCACGAGAGGACTTGACCCCCCTTCACGTTTCTTTATTTGTTGTATGTGTTTTTCCCGGTATTTAGCCTAATCCGCTAACCATCACGGGGTTCGACTGCAGGCAATTGGACACAAGATTGATTTACGGAACTCCTCCCCAGATTAACATAAAGTGACCCTAGTGTGGTTTTAATTTTGATTGTAATTTTTCGAGTGGTACCAAATGATAAGGGGAGGAGTTCCCCCACTCTACGACTGAATATTAAATTTGAAATTTTATTCTCATCACCACAATTGTTAATATAGTGCCTGCAGTCGGACCTCGCCAGTTCGCCCCTTTTTTTCGTGTTGTTTGTCGGCCCTCACCACCATATATTGTGCGCTTTTGGTGAGGGCCTTGTTTGTTGGTGTCCCCTGTCCCTGGGCGAACTGGCCATGTCTTCTCTGGCCCATGTTTATTTAAGATCGCATTTACATGTATGTGATTTCTCGCATTTATATCATGTAATTTCAAATTTATGTCACCGTAAATGGCGGGTATTGTTCCGAATTTATCATTTGTATAATTTCGAGGTGGCATAAGTCGCGAGTAAATTTATTCGTAATGCATATTCGACGGCTGTTGCGTAACAACTTGCATTTCGCTTTTGGTAACTTTCACTCCGTACACTACCAAGGGAGTTTCAAGATCTTGCACTCTGTGAATGTAGAAGTTACATGAATATTTTTATCAATTGGTCGAGCTTAGAAATAATTTTGTGAGCTTTAGTGGTATGATCATCATGGAACATCTATTTGGCATTACACTGTAAAAATTAAAAACCTCGATTTACCGCGAAATGTTTGGAAGCACGGTAGCCAGACATTTCGTGGTAATCTAGCATTACCGTTAGTCAATGTAAATTTAACTTACACTCGTCCGGTAATCTCACTTTACACGCTGGACTGTAATGTTACAGTTAGGGCTGGGCGCAATGATTCGAGTACTCGAATCTGAATCGAGTATTAATTTTAATGATTCGAGTCGAGTATTAAAATACGATTTTTTCGAGTACTGAAATCATACGCTCCTGGCAACTGAAAGTTAATTTATCAACGAGAATGATAGTTTTGATACTAATTTTCACTGCTGAAGCCTTGAAACCTTGATCGGCGCTATCGTAGCATACGAAACATATAATACAAAGCTACGAAGGTTACTGGACGTAGCGCATTTCCGAAGTCATGATTATCCCACAACATTGTCACCACGTGGAATGAAATCGGTATGGTCGAAAAACTACCTGAGTATCATTTATGAGATGGATAGCAGGCATTATATTCTCTGTGGTGGCATAAACGGTACATATTTGAACTTTGACGTATTACATCCTTTTATGACGTCATAATGGGGGATACTCGATTACTCGACTCGACTCGAAGCATATTACGTCATTCAGAATCGAATCACTCAGGTACTCGATTTTGCCCAGCCCTAGTTACAGTCACCTCCGATATATCCAATCTACATGTTCTCCTGTACATTTGCGACCGAGACTGTCATTTTACCGCCTACCTATACCTACCTACATTAGGGTGGAGTGAAAATGACTTTTTTTCAAATCGAAAAAAGGGCTTCCTCAATCCTGACAAATGATCTAAAACTTCAATTAAAAGTGACTTCAGGGTATTGCCTCCATTTTCCAGCCGGCAACCCCCCAATTTCTGCGCGTGGGGGGTAAAATGGCCCATCTCGGCAACCGCTGGTCGTAGAGTCATGATATATAGCTTAAAATCTGCGGAAGCATCATGTTTCTATCTGTCTTAAGAGGAAAATTTTCTCTATTGTGAACACAAAATGAGTTATAGCCAAAAATCAATATATACGCACATTTTCGTTGAAATTCAGCATTTATTCTGACGAATTGTGATCTGTTATCAGTTTTTTTTGAAAAGAAAAGTAACACACTGACAATACCGAATATTGGGCCCATAATACAAATATATTCGCAACACAGTCCTTTTAAAATCGGTTCAAAACATCATAATGAAACACTCACATTTAACGACTTATTGAAAATGCATTCTTTTGTCAAGTCTTTTCATCAGTTTACGAGACTCAATTTTTTGGAGAATGAGGCCGTCTCGTCTTTGAAATCCCGAAACTTGAGCTGATGCTTCTGTTACGAGCTTTACATGTCGTTCCACTGTTTGATTGTGGAATAGATGAAACAAAATCAGAGGCTTCTCGCGGCATTCTTCCAGCTCTGCATCAGTTAAGTGCTCAATCGCTGGAGGAAGTTGTTGATAAGGTTCAATATCAACCAACTCGTGGTATGCCTTTGCTTCCAAGTTCAACTTTGGGACACANAATAAACGAATAGGNCCCCAGTTCANTTGNTTGGAACTGCTATGACTTTCANTGTNCACAANTGAATTTTATTCAGCGGCATGTTTTCGAAACNCAAGCACCTNGGTCACACCCTNATTTNGTATGTCTTCATTATCATCTGCCAGCATTGCAATCATAATATTTTCGGGGTGTGCGGAATAACCGTTTCTTATCACCACATTCAAAGCAATTTTCCGAACGTTTCNGTCAGAGAAATTCAAAACCTGTTGAATCAAGTTGAAGAAGNTTCTGGATCCANGTGTTATNTGTCTGTTTCGCTTGATNTCNAACCAAGTCGGAAAATATACTTCAAGGCAAAANCGAACCAGAATCTCCAGGTTCAAAGGCGGTTCANCAACTGTNACATAATACCGTAAAACTCTGCACTNCATCCTAAAGTTAGCCATCTTGAATGCACAACTGGTCCAACCTCCAAATAAGCCAGATCATCATCAGCATTTCCTTGAATAATTGCCCAGCACATTTATAAGCATATAACTGGTCCTTACTCAAGTCATTAAGTCATTCACAATTTCCGATGGGAGCTTTGGAAAGGCCATAAGTGGTGGCGAGAGCTTTTTGAATTGAGTAACTGGCCAGCATGATACACCTCCACGTAGTTTTTTTCCAATTGGGTGTGACCAAGGTGCTGGCGATTCGAAAACATGCCGCTGAACAAAATTCACTTATGGACGTTGAGAGTCATAGCAGTTCCAACCAATTCAACTGCGGTCCCATTCGTTTATTCTGTGTCCCAAAGTTGAACTTGGAAGCAAAGGCATGCCACTAGTTGGTTGATGTTGAACCTTATCAACAACTTTCTCCAGCGATTGAGCACTTCAACAACTTCCTCCAGCGATTGAGCACCTAACTGATGCAGAGCTGGAAGAATGCCGCAAGAAGTCTCTGATTTTGTTTCATCCATGCCACAATCAAACAGTGGAACGACATGTAAAGCTCGTAACAGAAGCATCAG
>ATSW01106184.1:0-10697 GCA_000444245.1 Botryllus schlosseri | reverse complement strand
AGAATACGAAAATAATTCAATTGCATTATGATGCAGTTGGTTTTCAGCCAGCATCACTTGAAAATCTTTAGCAAATTGTAAACATTTTGATGTAGTTGTACGACAATGCTTTGTTACCTATAATAATTTGAAACCGCCTGCGTCAGACAACATTCGTAAAGCTGTGTTGCGTACCATTGTTGTTTACGTGTTCTATACGTAGGCCTAATACATGCCGAAAAATCGTAGCAAACTAATATTAAACATAAATTCATCTTGATGTGTGAGGCGCGGTTCTATACCAATTCCGATATAACCAGGACATTACCGAGAATGGACATTACCGAGAATGGACCTAATCGAGAATGGACACCACCGAGAATTGACACCACCGAGAATGGACACCACCGAGAAGGGACATTACCCAGGATGGACAATACCGAGAATGGACAATACCGAGATTGGACACCACTGACAACGGACAATACTGAGAATGGACATTACCGAGAATGGACACCACCGACAACGGACAAGACCGAGAATGGACACCGCCGAGAAGAGACATTACCGAGAATGGACACCATCGAGAATCTTTCTTTCCGAGGCGGACGTTGTCGACAAATTTATACCTGAGAATCGATATCGAATGTGGCAACACCGTGATGTACATACCCACGATCTGAACATATGCATAACATTAGGGTTACCATATTTTGGGAATCTGAGAAGAGGACACTTTTTCAAAATTTTCAGACTTACAATACTGGAGTAAAATCCGGAAAAATTTTAAATTTTTACCGATTTTGTGGTAGGTTGACTATGAAAAAGGTCATTTTTCCGGCTCAACTCCCGAAATACCGACATTTTATGAGATTGTCCGTTGGTTGACTAAAAAACAAAATCAGGCTCAAGTCCCGAAACAACCGCCTGACCGTTACTTGAGCGCTCATTTCGTATATCTCAGTCCAATTTCCATGTAGGCCTACATTTAAGCAAACATTTTATAAAAGAGGATGAATATCCCTTTTCGGTGATGTCCATTCTCTGTATTATCGATTCTCGGTGGTGTCCATTCTCGGTAATGTCTATTCTCGGTGAATTCCGTTACACTGGTCTACAAATTTCAGCTAAAAATTTGCACCAAAAATTTTAATGATTGATCCAGGTTGAATTTAGGTTGCTGAACCTGATTGTGTGCTCAGAATTCCTCTACCACGTCAAATGTTCTCGGCGTGTATTTTTCTCATTTTCATAAATTAAGCAAATTTCGGCTTTCGCTGGTGACATTACGTTGAGCGTACAGCAGCTTTAGATCAAAAATTGTTATTGAAAACATCTATAATGATGAAACCGGGGTTGTTATAGAAAAGAATAAGTGAGTTTTCGGTGAACTTGAATCCAGTGGTTCTCTTCTTCTTTCAACTAGGACCTCTTTTCGGCCCATAAATTATACGTGGACGCAACCATTATTAGTCGGTAGCAGTTATCACCTTTATATACCGCTATTCGTAAAGATTGTGATTAGTAGCTCCATACTTAATTTAGTTCCCCACGTTATCTTTATACATCTGTCCTGCTGATTTAATAGATCAATGCATGTTGTGACAGTACACTGCTCTTTCGTGAAACGTAAAAGTTTGCAAACAATAAACAATATATTGTTAGTATATTAAGTAGAAGATTATTGTTTAATCAGGCACATTACTCAAATAAGTGGCCCTTTTAGCTTGCTTTGAAACACTAAGACAAAGGATGTCTGCTTATCCATAGAAAAATTGCTTATCATGATAAATTGAAAGAGATTATCATCATTAATCTCTGCCTGTATTTATCATGCTAGCTTCTCTCCAGTTTCCATATACTGTGACATTTGACCGGAATCGAGAAAAGCTGTTTCAGAACTGTTTTTCTTTTGGTTTATTGTCATGACATAAAGAGTTCTTTTGCATTGTCAATTAGAAACAACCAAATGAACAGAGACGGCTTGGTAACAGCTCAACACGAAACCTGAAGTGCGTGTGCTTGGTACTTCACAATGCAAATTATATACATCGGTTCTAGGACAGTCGATCCGTCTCGACATAGGACATACTGTGGCCTACTCGTGTACTCCAAATAAGATGTTTTATATGCTTGAACCGAACCAGAGATGAGCATTGGTTAATTTCCAGTGATGTTTTTGAATTGTTCCGGGGCTGTGTGTCTCTGTTTTGCATGAATAAACGCCAGTTCTTTTTAAAAAGCTTATACAGTTTTCCAAGGTTTCTGATTTGCCCGAATATTCTTCCATGAACCAGAGTAGTTGATCGGCGTTGCGACTCAAGTAGAACAACTAAGGCCATAGATTTCTACTCAATTACAAGTAGAAATACTAATTTCTAAGACCCGTTAACAGTAGGGGAGATGTGGTACCGATGGATCAAAAATTGCAAAATGATCTCTGGCACTCAAATCTTCAGCCGACAATAGCAGATCTTTTGCTGTCTCAACACTTCGATACAAGATCTACCTATCGCGGACATTTACATGAATATCCGCCTTTTCAAAAAATATATATTAACGTTTAAAATTTGTTGCACGAACGTGTCATCGGTCCCCACCCGGTGGGTCCAAAGGCACACGACCATGGGACCTATGAGACATACGCTCAAAAACTCAAATTTGTTAACTTGTTTTGTTATGTACTATATGCTAAGCTACAGCAAGCCAATGAAGAATGTTTCGTCGCGACCTTCAAGAATAAAATAGATTATATCACCTCAAATGTTGGCATAAAATCATGTTTTAATTTACGCCCGAACTTACAAAATTATTGCTACATACATATTACCCGCAAATCGACATTTTGACTTTCAAATACCTCGTATTAGTGATAACACACCACAGGCGACTATGATATACAGCCTCTATATAAGTAGGCGTGTTTCTGTTGTTAAGTGATTAGTTGGTCCATCTATTTTGCTCGATTTGGCTACGGTACCATAGGTCCCCCACCCCATAAATATTGTAATTGACTTGAAAATAGTCCACTCGAGGATGGTATTGATTCAAAAATATGTGCCATTATATACCCTGATACAAGCCCTATACTTCACATCAAAAATTATGGCGGGTTTGTTAGTTTGGAAGGTGATATAGAAAAATGCAAATGTCGATCCAAATTTACTTTACACCCCCTAAAACGTAAATCATTCGTCACAGACCCCATAACTCACGCAGGTCGATTTTTTTTGCATGTCAGGAAAGATTCTGTCAGCATGTAATTGTAGACAAATTCACGGAGTGTAATCATGGAATTATCATGGAGAATTTTTCAAATATTTTCGGTCCCAGTGATCCATCGGTACCACATCTCCCCTACTTCAAGTGGAAGACGAAGCGTAAGGTATCCGAAGTATCAAAAGTCAGTAAGTCTATAAGAGTATATTTGGTCGGGGGAGAGGCACATTTTCAGCAGTTAGTCGGATGGGGGCCACATACGAATTTGCGAGATATATCTTCTCGGCTAACGCAAAGTGTCTAGAATGACACTACGCATTGGTAGATTATTCAGAAACATATTCAGCTACCATGCTTCAGGGGATATGCCACGCAGCTCGAATGATAATGAAACCCTAGTGCAATCTTCTCCTTAAACTACTTTCTACTTTTCAAAATCAAGATTTCAAAAGCAAATAGTTTTTCCAAATACTGTTCAGGAGGAGTGGAAGTGGTCTGAAAATTTATCAACTTCATTAAGTACTGCAAGTAGGTTTAATGTACTCGAATACCCCGAAAAAGTAGTAAAAATCGACACATATAGTATCTCCAAAAGGTGACGTGATAAAACAAAAATAACGCCATATTCGGATTCAGCGCCCTTAATTTAGGTAAAAATGACCCAAAGGAATACTGGCGCAAAAATCGTGTACACCAGTGTTATCGGTAATGGCATTACTCATTAATGGTATTCTCGGTACTGACTGGACACCGTGAGGCGCGGAGTGCGAGATGCCACTAAAACTCAGATTTTGGTCGTGGTCTTAAAAGTGTAACGAGCACTGCTGTAGGGTTATTGAACTGATTTGATCTTTCAAGCTGGATTGAGCTTAAGATCTGAGCTCAGAGTATCGAGACTTTCTGTGGTCTTCTCATTTACTCGTGACACAGAAAATAAGAAATTGAAAAAAAAACAGAACACAAGTTGGAGCAGCGTATATTAAGCAGAGGTGGTCAGTAGCGAAGTACTTCTACTTTTTTGAAGTACCCAAGTAGTTTTCCGCTACTTGGGTACCTACTCAAGTAGATTTAATTTCCGCTACGTCTACTTCTACTTCGTAATATTTTGTTATCTACTTACTTACTTTTCGCTATTTTCAGTTTGTCAAGTAGAAGTAGTTTATTCCTCCAATCCGAAATATAGCCTGAGGAATTTCGGGGCTGTTTACACGGAGTATCAACAATTAATTTTCATAAAATTCGAGTCAAGCCCAGAATTTTCGTCGCGCTTCGCGCACAGTAGACTAATATGATTTCACAAACGTATCGGATAATATAATTTAGGTCAGACCTGGGCAAAGTACGGCCCGCGAAGTCATTCTGTGCGGCCCGCGAAAGATTGCATGGAATTCATAACATTAAATCTGCTTCTTCAATGTTGATGCGTGGCCTAAAGCCATAGGCTGTATGAAGTAAACAGGAAATTCGTTTACTTTGATGCTTGTTTATTAATCTGCAACGATTAAGTTGCCCACGTACCTCGCATGCTTAATCTCCAGATTCAAAATAAAGGCAATGTGGCTAAGTATGAGTAACAATTAAATTCAGAAGAAATCATTCTTTCCATATAGTTTAGGTCAAACCTTCTTTGTTTCCATTGTCACATTACGCATTATACAGTACGTGTTTCAAATTGTTGCGTGAGGTGTTTTCAAATCCCTAATTCGTAAAACTAGTCAATCAGCGCTCGCGATTACTATATGACTCATCATATCTATCACCTATAAAAGATGACCGGGCATGTCACAGAGAGAAAACCGAAAGCTAAAATTCAAAGAAGGTTTAGAGTACTAAATATTTGTATACTGGAGTTAGGGGTACACCCGTCCTTTCAGTTTTTGCCGAGCATATCGCAGAAATTAAATATTTTAATTATCACAAAAACACGAAACACTCGGTCAAGGGAGGGCGAATTGCAGAAAAACTGCAAACTTCGGTTAAGATCAAGACTATTTGAGCTGCACTCTGCTCGGAATGCAGCGACCAAGACAAGCTTTGTGCTATCCCTTATACATTTCATTGCAGCGGTTCTCGAACTTGGGCGTGAAAGCATCTAATGGGAGGCGGGAAGCCGAAGTTAAATGAACGCTATTTACCCCCAGCTTATAGTGTAGTTATTGCTCTCTTTGATATCACATAATTCTCTCATTAACAATCATAACCTTTCACGCCATCAAACTATCCGTTGGGATTGCTAGCATTCTGGTTGCTATTTTCAATATGTTGTGATATCATGATAGGGGTGGGGGTTGTCGCGAAATTTTTCACTATCATAAAGGGGGGCGTGCCTATAAAAAGCTTTTGAACCACTTTTTTAGTGTCTTAATAGAAGAACATGGATAGGGGTTTAAAGAGAGGCAAAAATGTGTCATGTTAAACACTGTTTCGAATTATGACGGCAAATAGATAAATATTAATTAACCGCAACTTTCTCATTACCCAACATCAACACATTCACTGAAAAGCATTTATTACCAATGTAATTTAGAAATAAAATTAAAATTCGCTGGAGAATATAGCTAAAAAATTCACTCGGCCCGCCAACGTATTCTACTTCTCATTTGACCCGCGGAGGAAAATAGTTGCCCACCCCTGATTTAGGTAGTAGGTTGCGTGGTTCCGTTCTTACCGCATTATCGCCCATATGTGATATTTCATCACAGTAAATATGGCCCATCATAGCGTTTGACCGTTCTCTGGCATTTACCTATCATATCGTACTCTAACAGCCCATGGCGTGTCCTAATTTGGGAAAGTGGACTCTGACTTGTTCTTAGCTTTACACCTGTTTTTGCAGACCACTGTTGAAACTTTCTGGACAAAAGACATGAAATACATTTTCCACTTTTTAAAAGTAGTGTATATAATTCTCATTCAATTCCCAGTATCATACTTTGAGTTTTAATTAGTTTCAGTTCAGTCTGGCGAACATGCATGTTGAAGTATATAAAAGCAGGTGTAGTAAATGCCTCTATCTTCCGAGAATAAAGCTACTGCTACTTTATATGGCCTTTTTACGATCAGCCATATTTTTCTTATTAACGCAAAGTGTTAACATCATATCCGACACAACTTCTCCGTGTTGCTCTTCGATCAGACTACGGGCCTTATAATATGGGGGGAGGTGCCAGACTTTTACAAGCTAAACATTTAGTTCGTTGATGGTCAACTAACTAACGGTTTCTTAGAAGTAGGCCTACTAGTTCTAGCTGCTGAATTATGAAAATTGAGTAGTCGCAGTTCGACGTCTAGTTGCGGATTTGGAAAAAATTGAGTAGTTCTAGTTGCGGATTCTTAAAATTGAGTAGTTCTAGTTGTAGTTGCACATTTGAAAAAAAATAATAGTCGCCGAACAACTAGAAAACACGTGTCGTGGCTTTAGCCTATGAACATGCTCGACATTAGCATGTCTTGAGGGATTATTTAATGGCAGTATTCCATACTAAAAATCTCAACATTTGGTAAAAATATCAATTTCCACAGAAGTGTTTCGTGAGCCGGATGAAATCGACAGACAGGCCGGATGCGGCCCGCGGGCCCTATATTTGACGCTCCGGCAGTAAATAATCTCTCACTCAATAGAGTGGGCTTACCATATTTTGGATCCGAAAAGAGGACACTTTTCAAAAATTCTGAAAGCTCTAGTACCGGCTAAGAAACCTGGTGATTTTGAAAAAATTTTAACCAAAAATTCTGTGTTGACTAAAAAAAGTCATCACTTTGTATCGAATCCCGAAAAACCCGTTTTTTGACGATACTCTTGAGTTGCTGACTAAAAAAAGTCGTCAATCTGATCAGCTCCCACATTGCCCACTTTTCTACAATTCTGCTTACCAATTATGCCAAGAAGTCGACTTGTTCATGGCATTTTCATGCTTTTTCTGAAAAAATAAGAGGACAAAATCCCCAAAAAGAGGACATTTCGGCGTCCTCCGAGAACACTTACAATTTTGTGAAAAAAAGAGGACAACTCCTCTTAAAAGAGGACGTATGGTAACCCTACAATCAGAGCTGTGGAGTCGGTAAATTTTGCCACCGACTCCAACTCCGACTCCTGGATCCTTAAACGTACCGACTCCGGCTTCTACTATTTTCTCAAGAGAACTCCGACTCCGACTCCAACTTCGACTCCAACAGTATTACCAATTTACTTCGAAAATTATATGCCACGGTGACGTCTAAATAACTATCACATAACCATTAAACGTATGCAAGCATATGAATAACGATTACATGCAAAATTGTTTCATTGTGGCACAGCTCGAATTATTCACTGTGAAATTAACATGAAATAATGCCTTTTTAAATATCCTTCGTCTTTTCTAACATGGACTCTCTCATGTATGAATCATTCAAATATGCCATCCAATCCTATATAATTCAAATGTAGATAAAATAATCGAAGTGAGCTCTTGTGTATGAGTCAGCAACTAATACAGAGTGCAGATGCAGTCTTTCTTAATCTTTTGTTCGACCCAAGCAGCTAAGCTACACTACAAATATTTTAATTTTGAAGCAGCGTTTGGTTATATTTACATCAATTTTAAAATTTAACAAAGCGAGACGATGTATTTACTCTGTCACAGTATCATGGTATAATTCCAAAAATTGCATCAATTTGTGAATGCATCGCGAAGATGCATATTGCGATATTCCTCCTCTATGCAACTGAATTGTAATTTGCAAATAATCTCCAATTTTATCTATATCAGGGGTGACCACATGAGGGCCACATGACATTCAAGAACCATTGCGCGGGCCACTTGAATGTTGATGACCTTTTTTTAGTCGTCCGATAGGTACGAACCGAATTACGTAACGTTGAAAACAAGACTTATATTACTACGCTTTAAAATTGATAAAATTATTTCATAAAAACTCTGTGCGCAACTGTGCAATGTGCATTCATGTCATGGTCGCGTTCATGTTCTGGTGCATTCATGTCCTGGAATTTTTTCAAAGGTAATGAATGAATTCGATCAATAAATAAATACGTCACTTGCATTGAGCGTCGCCTCTGTATAGGCCTGCCACCGGGCTCGTTCGGCAAGGACAGGATTATTCGGCGTTTAGACATAGCCAGGGCCGTAACTGCCGCACCCTAAACCCCCCAATTGGGGGGGGGGGCGAGCTCGAAGGGGGCCCAAAATTATTTCGTGAATTAGCATAAATTATAGAATGTTTTTTGAAAATTTAAGCAACTTTATCAAAAATGTTTCGCGCTGCGCGCGATTTCAAGTTACCAGATATCTTGAATATTGGGTACTCTTCCCACAAGAAAAAATACGCAAGATTTATAGAAATGGGCATATCAGCGTCGGCCATTACCTCGCCACGACGCACCAAGACGTATAAAGTTTTAGGCCATGTNACATGCGACTGCAAGAAGTGTGCCAGAACGATCGGCAGCGAGAAAACCTNGGCCNAAAAGGACTGCCCGCTTANGNTGACCNAAAACTTCGTTATATATGCAAAATACATNTNGGTTTAATNGTCCATATAGGCGCCTAAATGACTGCCACCTAAATCTTCCTGTCTGGACAATCTGAACCTCACAAGACAAATACCACCCCGCAGGGAAAAATTATATGCCAGTGAAGAAATACCAATTTGAAATCGTGNGATCTTTTAGTTTAGTACGTTTCGNCNATTGTATATTTTTGATATAGCAGACAGGAGGTCACGAAATAACATNATGTAACGAAGTCATACCAACGGGTCCACCNNCCCGAAGATNTTTAATTATTATTTACGGGCTCTACATTTTCCAAGACAACACCTGACTCAGCTCTACCGGTCGGTAAANCTGATTACGTGAGNAACTGAGTGTAGAGNACAAGAAATTGATAGCATAATATATATGCAATTCCCGATCTTATTGACCGATTTTATCTTGAATTATCGAAAATTTTCGAGCCTCGCGCTGGCTTACTACGCAATACATTTATACTTTCGTGGCAAAGTGAGCAACGTGGTGGCGGCGTGGAGGGTAGGTTTGTCACCCTATATGAGCCGAAGACTCCAGTTTTTTGGGGCCTGACGAAGTGCTGTTTCGTTCCTGCCAAATGGTATACAATACATCCGGAGATGTTTATTTATTATTGAGGGGTCCTCTACCCTTTCAAACACACCTCACTCTGCTCTACCGGTAAATCTGATTACGTGAGCAGAGAAAGGACAAAAATTGATAGCAATATATATGCAATTCCTGATCATATTGCCCGATTCAGTCATCGAATTATAAAAATTTTTCGCGCTTCGCGCGTTCAGGCGATGATAACTTACTCACTAAACGGACACCCAATATAGATGATAAGCAGCGGTCAAGAACGTATAGCCTGAGGGGGTCTGGGGAGCGAAGCCCCCCAGAAGTTAGGTTTATCACCGTATGGGGGGCCCAGGACCAACGTTTTTTTTGGGGGGGCCTGACCAAGTGCTGTTACGGCCCTGGACATAGCAATATCGAAGGTTTCGGTGAGCATGAACATGCCTCTATCATTTTGTGCAAATGTTTTATCGCCAACGATCTCACTGCGAGTACACAAGCGCAGTCGCATGTTAGACTTAATTCTGTAAATTACCCGTAGCCTATTTATAATTTTCAGGAGGGGCTCCAATACTAAATGCAAGAAATCGAGTGACAGTAAATCATACGAAGTGCTAAGAAAAATGTCAAGTCAATTAAATCTGCTGAGAAATATTCTACTTTATGGTCGTATACGAAGATCTGCGATAAATGTGGCTGGTCTCTAACTAGCCTACGCCAATGCGTCGG
Source organism: Botryllus schlosseri (assembly GCA_000444245.1). Classification (NCBI taxonomy): domain Eukaryota; kingdom Metazoa; phylum Chordata; class Ascidiacea; order Stolidobranchia; family Styelidae; genus Botryllus; species Botryllus schlosseri. The sequence continues at coordinate 685 of ATSW01106184.1, read as the reverse complement.
AACTGATCTTTTGGTCATCATCAAATTTCGCGGTCAGGCTAATCAAATTTTGGTTGGCCTTGCAATTTTACCCGATTTTATGACTGATTTCGGGAATTACCTCGCGGGCCACAGGTTGGCCGCCCCTGATCTATATCGTTACTAATAACAATGATTGATAGTACATAAAAATCCTATTTTAGTTATTATTAGTAATTTAAAGATATCCTTGAAAGTAATTGTTTTCATAATGAAGAAGTTGGAGTCGAAGTCAGGGTCATTTCCACAAACTCCGACCAATGTTCCCTCTAATTTTTCAAGAGTCAGCGCAGAGTCGGCAACTCACTGCGCAGGCCCTCGGACAACAGTGCGCAACCACCCTCCGATAGGGTGATAAAACTAACTACTGGGGGGCTTCGCCCCTGACCCCCTTACGGCTCTAGGCTTCTTCCGGTACTTATCATGTACATTGGGTGCCCATTTAGTAGTAGCGTCCCTAAACGCGCGAAGCGCGAAAAATTTCTGTAATTCATGATTGCATCGGTCAATATCATCGGGAATTGCATATATATTGCTGTCAATTTTTATCCTCTCCCTGCTCACATTATCAGATTTACCGGTAGAGCTGATCCAGTGAGGTGTGATGGAATAGATAGGCCCTCTAAATAATAATAAAACATCTTCGGGCGTACCCGTTGATATAATG
>ATSW01106180.1:0-17580 GCA_000444245.1 Botryllus schlosseri | reverse complement strand
TACGAAAAAGGTGACTCGAGTCTGACTCGAGTCAAGTCATGACTCGAGTCATCCCAACACTGGGGAAATGTAGGCTACTTCAATGTGGAAATAAAATTATTTTCGAATTCTATAAGCATCGTTTTAACGTGGCTATCTCGATGAGGTTTCCAGCAAATCAGCGTAATTATTCATCTATGTATTTATCCACACTTTGTCACTGATCCTTTCTGAAGATGAAAACACGTGAAATAATCAACAGCTCATATCAAGTATGCCTAGCACTACGTTGCTTGTCAATGGCGAGGTGACCAAATTCGCCACAGATGCTGCTATTTTAAAAAGGGCTCAAAAATTCAAGTTGGATTTGGGCACCTGCTACTGGTTGGAATTAAGCCAAATTTAGTTTGCAGCGCAAGATATGCGACGTATCGATATATTCCCTATGTCAGTAAAATTCGGAAGGTTTTTTGAACAGCCCAGGCGATATTGTATCTTAGTAATCTATCATATTATTGATTTGGTCTCGATCACTTGTAAGGTCATTATCAAATGCGACACTGAATTAAGAGCATTAGATGTAGACTAATACCACCGGTGCTTCGTACAGATCGATCGAGGTCTATGCAGAATCGATGCGAAGGAAGGTAGAAAAAATGACTTGGGCATGGGTCGAGCCACTATACCGCATTAGTATATTTGTGTACGATACAGATTTGAAACGCTTTCATCTGAATATCAAATTCTATGTAATGGGAAAATATGGTTAGGATTCACTCAAACGCCCTGCTTTGAGAAACGTCCCTGAGACTTGTATTGATCGCATCGCGCGAAAAAGCGTTTCATTCAATTATAACGTACGTTCTGCGAAATCTGACGGATGTAATTCTATTTACCTTCCCCAGAGCGGGCCGAACTCTTCGGTAAACACACTATAGACTTCAAATCCAATGCGTAGGTAGTCAGCCGCGCAACCCTGCGCAAGCGGTTGATCCGCCGTTTGTCCCGTTCACGCGATTGTGTGAATGGCCAACGAAATCAGGAAATTAAAGGGATTCAAGAATTTAACAGTGAAATATTCAGTCAGGAATATCAATTCGACAATTGGACTTCTGATGATTGTCGCTGTGCAGAGAAGAACAGCATTTGTTTGAATCGATTGTTGGAACTTATGTTATTTGATATTTCATTGCTTCGGAGTTTTAACTAGAATTACCATATATTACAGTTCCAAGGCGCAGTGGATATTGGTACAGCCTTGGCTTTAACTATAACTCGTCATTATTATTCGGTGCCGCAATGGAACGACATTTCATAGGCTAGACGTAGACATGCCGCTGCATGTTTCATTGCCCGTATTCAGGCTGCATTTGCGGACGTGGATAGGGGCTATCACGGTGCCACACATTTGGGCACCCTGGTAGAAGATATAGGGATACAAGACTGTGAAGGTTGACAACTAAAACAACGAAAAGTTGATTCAGTCTTATTAGTTACTTCATACGATGTATAGGGATATCCTATGGGGTAGCCTATAACTGATGACTAGGGCAAGTTTTTGTTGCAGTTAAATCCGTGGAAAGTTGCATTTATGTCTGAAAAAAGTTCCAGAAGTTGCATTTTGCTCGGTTGACTAAAAAAAGGTCAATTTTCCGGCTCAGCTCCCGAAATACCCGTAAAAGCGTTACTTCGGTGCGGATTTAAGGTGTTTCAGTCGAATCTGGCCGTGTATTTCACCAAAATCGAAAATACTTTCATGGAAAATCGAAAAAGTTGCACTATAAGACTCCTTCAAACAGCTTAAAACAGCATTCTACATATCTTACGAGTATTTAGGAATCTGTAAAAAAAGTTGCAAAAGTTGCAAAAACTTGCCTTACTAATGACTGACTTGACTACCGTTATCGATACCAAAAAGCACGCTACCTGCCACAACAATGATGAATTGCATTTCATATTGACAAATACGACTACAGCGAGGCATAGCACGTGAAGACAAGAGAAATGGTCAAGCATCCTGTTGAGTTCTTGACGTCGACCGCGGATTCCACATCAGTCTCCATGGCGATTGAAATAGTCCTCTGGGGGCTAACCAAGTAAGTTGGGAATGGTATCATTGTATGATTTCATTTCAAAATGTAACTGTTATCATATATCACATGTCTGCAATGAAATTATCATCGTGAAAGTACTGATTTCACAAATATTTCTACTCCCAGGTCATTTTTGAAACAGGAAGTTGGCACGAAATCGTCAAATAGCGCTTGCGTGGTAATAAATATATCTACTTTCTCGTGCAGTGGGCCGGGTGATATCTAGGTGATTGCTTTATGTTTAGGCCCTTGAGCAGATCTTGGTGGAGCATAAATTTCACGGGATTTCAACGTCTCTGTGCGAAGCGGTCAAAAGGACATCGATCCTCGAGCTAATCGAGGCTGCGTTGCCGTACGTAATGCATTGCGTGGCCGCTACATTGAGCAGACGTAATCAATTAGGTAAGATAAAACGACACGATGCTTCCTAATTTCTATTACTGTTCGGTTCAAATCTAACCGCTTTTGCCGACAGATAGGGGCCTGAACATGAGTGAAGGTAGGCAAAACAGGTTAGATCTTGATTTATAAGGCTCTGCTGGTATCTGCTTCCAAGACTTCAAATCCGTTGAATCAGGTATCAGCTTTAGTTTGGTGTATCAAGCGTAAATATTTCGTAAAGGAGCTCCCGGGCTTACGGCTTTTATCGCTGGATAGATTTCGCGTACAGGCCCAATACTGAGACTGCATGGGCTGCGTTTATGCCAATTTTGTTCGAACTATACCTATTTACCTATGCTTTTCATACTCGCTCAGACATCTCGTGTAAGCTAAATCAGGATGATCGCGCAGCTATAGCTCACCGAAGTGGATATTTGTAGGTTGTAGAAACAATATACTGTGCAATCTTTGAATAGTATATTGGGGGCCTACGATACTATGATAAGTATCGTAGGTCCCGGTATATTCATATTGAAATGAACCCGAATATTTTCGGCTGACACTCGTCAAGGGTAATCGTCAGCCACTAGTAGAGAATTGGAGAGAACATTGTATATTTACAATTGCATCGTGTAATATTTGAGGATAACCGCGCCTGTATAACAGCACGTCACAATTTAATTCGCGGAATAAGATGCAGTGCAGCAATACGGAAGTGGTAAGGAAAATATACATTTCTCCTTGCAACACGGAGGTGGTATCGTCGATATAATGACGAATTTTCAAGCTTTTCAAAATGAATCGCTATATCTACATTTTCCGAAATGTCTCTGTGATATATTTTCAAAACGTTGAGCCCGATCGATACAGATTCACGTAAATCCAATTTGCCGCCTAAATTTCAAGATTCGAAGAGAACCGAACACCTGGCGAGTTCACGGAATCTCATTTGAAAATCCAAACGAGAAATAAATCGAATAGCAATCGACGAAAGCAATAACAGAGAAAGGGCATCGCAACTGTTAGTTCCTGCGAAGGATTTCCACCAATCATGTACCTATCTATGCGGCGTTACGCAATATATCACATGTGTCATGTCAGGCAGTGTTGAATACAATCTTTCTACGTTGAACTTGCCTCCCGTGGGATCGCCGTAGCTAATGAAAAAGTAATGAAAATCAATCTTACGCTTGGTATGAGGTGATTGAAAACTGATTGCTCATTACGAAGAATGCGCCTCGTAGATGCATCGCATGCGAACAAGCATCCAGACACAATTTCCGTTGCACACGTCTATTGTGTCATGTATCCCGTACAATTATTANTCCAANATTNCTATTAGTGGCGGCGAATCCGCATGCATGGACTATAAGCTATATTAGAGGTGTGCAACTTTGCTGTTACGCGAGCTAGATACGATTACTGAGGATCACCGCGGACCACACATACAGTAACATCGATCGGGTGCGACTTGGACGTGGATTCCTGAAAGCAAATCTTGCGAGGCGCGGACATTTTTTTAAGGTTATTTAATAAATTTGGTCAAAGTATTCATGCGCAAAGTCGTCTTTTCGTCCCACTCNTTTTCCATACAGAGAGCTGGCCGGCTGCACACAATACCAAATTTACACTTTCTTCGTGGGCGGCAACATTTTTGTTTTTGTTTTGTGGGCCTCAGGTTNCAAACTCCTGCGATATATAGTTATTTTGTANCTTATCCTAAATGTAGTCCATCATCTGATGATGCTTCGTTGGTCCGCACCATGATCACGAATATGTATAATCCTGGCACTGAAGTGCCGAGAGCGAGTATTGATAGAACTACGAATGACCTTGTTTGGCGATTTAATTTGATACTACCGNTGTTTTATTTTTTNATNGTCAGCACCATATTGCCGATGCGGATTCACGAAAGGATAAGGGTNATCCTAATTTCCAATATGATTTAATCTTGCTCAGAATCTGAACGTGATTAAAGTCTGATCCCGTATACAGGACGGTAACGAATTATTTGTATTCCGTTCTTTGTAGTCCACGATCGCCGATTATTATNATCAATGATAAGCGTTAGTTACAAACACTAGCGAGTGGGTACANTGCATATTTTCAAGTATATAGGCTCATAAAACGTTGTAGTGATTGCAGNAGACAAAGCGCACAAAGCATATTNCTGATGTAACGAANGTGCATTGTGCCGTGTGCATCAGCTCTGAACGCCGGGCCTATGGGATCCTNTTCGGTCCATGTCGTTAGAGAAGGAAAGGGGTCTTGGTCGAGAGCTTGTGCCAGGTGTTCACATTTTGAAATAAATTTGCAAGAATAGCTATGCGTGCTTCAAGCGTTCTTGCCGCATTTTTTCAGGTCAAGGAGATAAGCTGAATGTACCCTCCACCAAGTTGCTGCACACGCTCCACATTTTACTGCANGATTCTATGAACACTCGGCCTGAAGGCGACGACGAAAACAGATTTCCTCTCCGAAGTGGCGTCATATCCAACATCGGATTGTTCGTCTATCTATTTGCGCCTCTGGCGAACGCAATCAAAGAGTCTGATCTTACTTTTAAACTTGCNAGGTGAGTNTTCTCCGTGGAGCCCTCGCCGCCACTGTAATNGAAAATGTTCATACTTTCAGTGGTTTGAAAATTTGGGGGCCGCTATNGAGCCATGATATCCCGGATTTAGCCGCAATGAAGTCTTTCATCACACCAGACATCGAAACATGCGTGCTTGAAATGCAAGCGGACGACACCGAAACTGATAGGTGTGGCGATTTCATACTATAGAAAAGATGACCTCATATTGAGACATTTTTGTCACAGCGACAATGATGACTCAAAATCGCACCAGGTGACTGCGTTTGATGTCACTGTGTTAAAATGCCTATTCTTCTATCGATGGTCGGAAGATGGGGTGCTATGGGCTATGACGTATTTATTGAAGAGACTGCTTCCCCAGCAATTAGAGCGCCATAAAGGTCGCAATTCCAAGTGGGTGATTCATAATTGGTCTGGTAGTTCATGTTAAGTCCTGCGCCTCACACGACTTTGCACCACAATTATTAGAACTCAATGCCGGAGAAGCAAGTCTTTGTGCGCATCAAAATCGAGAGCTGTAGCGGACAACNTGCTGTCGAAAGGTTCTTCAGGTACAGACGCAATTGCAGAATCGTCTGCGAGACTGGAAGGCAAAAAGTTGCATTTGGGTCAGCAAGTATTTTCTTGACATTGATTATTATAGTTTCGGTACAGCGTAAGTGTAAAAGTGAAACGTGTATGCACTCCATAATATTTATCTCACTGACCGTAGGCTCTCTCTCTCTCTCTCTCTCTCGTCNTCGCAACGAGGTTACGGCTCAAAACCATATAGATATTAAGCAAACTACGTGATCACTTCTAATATAATTGAGCTTCAACGTGTAAGATACGAATATACATTTGGTTACATATGTATGTATATAGNTATGATATAATATACATCACCGACATAGACGTGGATAATTTGGTTATATTTCATTAGTAATAGGAATGGCGCTGACGTTCGGTTCATGTTCGCGTGCGCGGTGCGTATATCTTGATAATTCAGAGATTCTCGTTCACAAATGAAACTTGTCAGGTTGTATACCGTATTACCATATTTGTGAAATACCGATATATTTCATCGCGGTCTTAGCATCATTCATGAAAACGCGAACTAATCAAATGTATAGATTTCCAGCGAANAAAATACAACACAAAACTGAGAGGAACCTTGTGACGTAATATATTATACCGATATTCGTGATTTAGATTGACTCCGTTATTTTAGTTGTTAACAATAAAATGATTCGCTTACAGCCGTCGCTGCTACATGATCGGCCTAGGCCTATATATATTCCCCAGGATATATATATATATATCAATCTATCCAGTTTTCCAAATCCCTGGTATTCCCGTGCAGCAGTAGAGTTATATATATCCGATGAGANACAAATCATATACAAAATCCATATTTGCTTGGAATTTGCACGTGTTCACAGTGAACCAGAACCTTTCATGTGTGGTCGCACGATTCCTTTGTTACCAACTGTACAGTACATGTGTACAATGTACAATGTACATGTACTGTACATGTACTTGTACAGTACAATTGTACTTTACGCAGCCTAATATTCGGTAATGGCCCTGAGTGCGTATAAGGGATTCAGTAGGGCCTATCTATATTAACTTTTATTATAATTGATTGCAAGTTTGTATTTGTATTCAAGGCGACGTCGGTCAAACCAGAAGATCGAAACGATTCCTCGATAAATTCAGAATCAGCGAGTTCCGTCGCAAGCCGAAGGTAGCCTAGCCTGTGTCTTGGTCACCAATTACGTTGCTTTTTATAATCAGACTCAAACCGATCCACGTATTAAGCCAAGTCTCGCGAAACCGCCCTGGTTCTCTTCGTCGAAAGATTCTGGCACCCTGTCAGATTCCGAGGAAAAATCGGCCAAGTCGAACAAGTCGATGCGAATGAGCTCGAAAAGAGGGCCAGCTCATCGGAAGAAGTTTCCGAAAGCGTCATCAGTCGTAAATGAATGCTGATACCATGATGAATGCACGATGTGATTCTTTCCACGTGATTTTACAGGCGACTTCGGATGACCCGCCGAGATATGAAGTCGTGATGAGACGTACACTAGTGAGACAAGCTTCCTTCGATATTTCTGTTACTACTCACTTCGAGGTAGCCTACTCTATTTCAAAACCATTGCTGAGTTTGATGAAGCGTATCATAGATATACACTATACAGTATGCACATTAGGGCTCTTCAAAAATGACTTTTTTTGTCAAATCGTANTGGCTACTTGATAAAATTGTTATAGGTTANCTAATTTAAGCCTACACACAAAANTTGGTTCAATTCCAGCCAGTAACCGNTTTGCTACAGGAGAAGAAAGTTTCTATTTATTATATAATAATAAATATTAAATTTGAAAATTTTCTGTTCACCCCATGAAAGTGTTAGGCTGTCTATAGAAACGATGCTCACCAAATTTGGTTCAATTCCAACCAGTGGAAGTGGAATTATTGCCGTCGAAAAATTTTGATTTGAATAAAATAGTATTTACGGTGACCGATTCTTTATTTATTTATTATAGTTGTGCTCACCGTAAATACTATTTTATTCAAATCAAAATTTTTCGACGGCAATAACTCCGCTTCTACTGGTAGGAATTGAACCAGATTTGGTGAGGATCGTTTCTATAGACAGCCTAACACTTTCCTGGGGTGAACGGAAAATTTTCAAATTTTTTATTATTTATTTTTTTATAATAAATAGGTACTTTCTTCTCCTGTAGCAAAGCGGTTACTGGCTGGAATTGAACCAAATTTTGTGTGTAGGCTTAAATTCGGTAACCTAACAATTTTATCAAGTAGCCAGTACGATTTGACAAAAAAAAGTCATTTTTGAAGAGCCCTAATGTACATTGCACACTTGTATAGAGCAGCATATTGGATGGGTTACATGTACCTATTATTACAGTGGTTCACAAGCCTTTTTAGACGCGCCCCCTTTATGATAGTGAAAAATGACGCACCCCGCTTATCGTCATATGACAATATGCAGCAGAATGCTAGCAATTCCAACGGATAGTTTGATGGCATGGAAGGTTATGAATGTTGATGAGATAATTCTAAAATATGACATTCAGACTCAGAGCAATAACTATGAAATGAAGGTAAATCGCGCGAAGCTCGAACGATTTTTCAGTTGACTGCAGCTTCGCGCCCCCTTCAGACGCTTTTACGCCCCTCGCCCCACAGGGGGGCGTACCCCCAGTTTTAGAACCACTGTATTATAACGTAGCGTAGTTCAGTGCCGCTCAGTAAAACAACATGAAATGATCCATTGTCTGCTTACTGTATAAAAGTTTTTGCTTTAGTTTTGAATAACTCTTGGTGGGATAAGGACATGATACACACAACCTGAAAACCCTCCCCAATCTGCTTTATTCCGCGCAATAACGTGTGTCCCAATATAAAGTGTTCCTTATTGCAANTGTCACTGTGTCACACATAATAAATATATCTACAGAAGGCTGGACACAAATTGGAACGGGGCAGATCAGTNGATCTTGACGGTGAGCTTTTCTTATTGTTCGTCGGTTACTACATATTTGACGAATATATCGGATTGACGTGGTGCATTGGATTTTCATACAGTGCAGATATCTCTTGTCTGGTGTCCGCATTCATATATATTNATCAGCATTTCAATTCCAACGTCCGTTATTAATTGTAGGCAGGGCTGGGCACAATGATTCGAGTACTCTAATCTGAATCGATTGTTAATTTTAATGATTCGAGTCGAGTAATAAAAGGCGATTTTTTCGAGTACTGAAATTATACGCTCGTCGTCACTGAAAGTTAATTTTTCAATGAGAANTATAGTTTCGATACTAATTTTCACTGTTGAAGCCTTGAAACCTTGATTGACCGTATCGTAGCGCACGAAACNTATGTTACAAAGCTACGAACGTTACTGGAAATAGCACATTTCCGAAGTCATGGTCAGCCNACAACATTGTCACAAAGTGCAATGAAATCGGTAAGGTCGAAAAAATACCAAAGTATCCTTAATGTCTTAGATAACAGGCATTATATTCTTTGTGGTCGTATAAAAGGTACACATTTGAACTTTGATATATTACATTCTATGCTATGAAGTCATAATGAGTGCTACTCGATTACTCGACTCGAAGCATATTGCGTGGTTCAGAATCGAATCACTCAGGTACTCGATTTTTCCCAGCCCTAATTGTAGGCCTACAAGACATTTTTCATATAATGACACTAATTTTAGGGCAGGTCATCACCATCATTGGTTTATTAGCAATTTTATCAGTTCAATACACCACAAAATGCGATACAATGAAAAGATAGGAAGTAGACTTGGAGTAGTCTATGGAGGTTTGCTTTCACCTGGGGTCCTCAAATCCCCTAGTGGTTCGCGAACTAGTTTTGGAGGTTCCTTGTAAGGCCAATGTTTAAATACATAATCAAGAAACTACGAAACCTGATTTAATCGTCGGGAGTGACCAGCGCTGCGTGGGACAGTGCTTACCTATAGTATGGTCATTTGTTGCTTATTTTAGGCATGGAATACCTGATCTATGTGATGACGTCATATAACCTAAATCGAGATTGGGCCAATATATCTANNCCTTTTTGTCATGGGCTTCTAACATTTGTTTTCGGTACGTGGGAAACCTGAGTTTTTGGGCATTACATATTTAATTCTATCCATAATCTACTATCTACATGCATACATTCTAACTAGGCCTATACCAGAGAAGGTTTATTCCAAGAGGAAAATTCCGTATTCAGCAGCACTATTATATTGATACAGATGATATTAGACTAGAATTAACCTATGTTACATATTGGTTCAGATTCCACTGATCCGGAGAAAGATATCGAAAAGTAAGGCTATAATTATATTTTATCAATTTATTTCACTATTCAGTTTTCATGAAACTCCGAACAACCGTTCTTAGACCTTCCAACTCGGATGACATGCACTCGATAAATGTCGCAATACCGGAGGAATACCAGGTTTGAATAGAAACTATGATTCACGAGATTAATTTTTCATATTGGATGTCGTGGGAATCTTTGCATAGTTCCATCTGTACCAAAATCGTACGTTTGATTGCTAATTATTACATCATCTCTCAAGACGTGGACACCACCCCCCCCCCNNNTCATTGTGTCGAAAGCAAGGCGTCTACTACGTTGCCAGGTTTTACCACAACTTTTCCATACAGAAGCCACTACCGACGAGGCGTCGCTGGGCGTCAGACTCGTGTGTGTATTACGATCGAATCAGTCACCACAAAGTAAGCGATTCTGAGGCGATATCGTCATACGCCACGTATGATGGGTATTTTCGATGCGATATGCTGCTTCGCGCGATCGGGGAAACATTAGACAAAGGACCAGGAGTCAAAATATGTGATGCCTGCTTCCAAATCATGGAATGTATAGCAGCTAACATATTCCTTGATACGGTAATGATAAAAGTGGCTCATCATCATATATGCTTTGGGGATAATTACTAGGGATGGTGTGAACGTGAGGTTCACGTTCGTGTTCTGTGTGTGAACCTCGGAAATTTAGAGGTTCGCGTTCACAACAGAACCTTGGTAGGTTCTGCACTGTGAACCTTTTTGGTAAATTGTAATTTGCACTTAATTATAAGATCTTTGGTTCAAGTTTATTGCATTCCAACTGCGGGTCACTCTATGCATGGCGCTGGCAGCATAAAAAAATCAACACTAAACGAGCATGCACGATGACAACCTTAAAAGTTTTACTTGCATTTTTGTTACAAAAATTTCTCGAAATATCCAGCTTTCCGTTTGTGAATAATTAGTGACTCTCTGCCATGAGCTTGACCCGCAATCACATATCATCACGAGCGATATACGTAGTCAGCGAATGGTGCCTATTAAACCAATCAATGACATTGATATCGTTTTCTGATGTAAAAAATCGAGCGGGCGTCTGGCGTCAATCTCGACTTCATATCTTTACTCTATCATTAAAACCAAATCCGTGCGATTAAGGTGCTGGCTACTGCTATATAACTTGTTGTTTATGGTATCGGTAGCGAGTATAGAAACCGTTTTACACTCTGCTCAATATCAATCTAGCAATACTCAGATTCCGAACACATTGTCCGGTCTGGCTAAGACCATTAAGGCGTAAGCTTATATTTCCTGGTAAGTCCCTGTCGAAATTGTTGGCAAAACGACGAATGTATTGATTTTATGAGATTATTATATCCTTTGATAACCGCGGTTGATACATTTAGCGACGTTTAAAACGCCAATATGTACTTCAGCAATGCGACATTATGTGGCCCGAGTCTTCGCTTGGTATCGTGTACAATAATATAGGCTGTCACTTCATTGAAAGATAGGGTTGGAATTAGCACTATGACGTCACGAGGTTCACGTTCGTGTTCACACAGAACCTTTCAAAAAGGTTCGCCTTCACACGAACCCGAACCTTTCAGAGGTTCACACCATCCCTAATAATTACTAATAGAAAGGTCACTTACAGCGCTCAACTGCGTCGAGTAACATCGCAACATTAATGGTGAAACTCGGTAAAGGCAAGACGGAGCCGGATAAAGTAAGTGGCATCCGTACCACGCGTTTGGTCGAACACGATGAGTTCACCGTGGTCTTGTTAATCGCGCAACCGTTACGCTGCATCATCGTGAATATATTCGGTTCTCGCTGTATTTTATTGCCGCACTATATCTGAGACCGAGTTCAATTGCTGGCGATCTTAGTGCCGATATAATAGCGTGTTTTGCAGATGAAGGTTAATTGTTCGCTTTTTTCTAAAACCTTCACCTATAGTCATCTGCCTGTCTGCACTACCGTGGTGATATAATGTTAATATCGATGTAATAATTTTCATGTACTCTCCGTCTGTTATCTCTTATAGAATGATGTCTTGCAACTCATCGATATCGCGGTGAAGTTATTAATCTCACAAGGGTGCGTCAGATGCTGTCCATCAATCAGAAACAGACAATCTGCTAGCGAGCGTATTCGTCTCAAGGTCTGCCATTAATGTAGACTTCTTGAAAATGGCGATTTACCTATGTCCTTCAATTATTTCCAGACGAGGTCGCTATTTGTTGAAATAGCCATTCAATTCGCAGAAATACTATCCGAATACATTTCATCATCTTTGCGGAATCTACCGTTGAAGGATTCCACCGAGCTTTTGCACCTTCTGTACGTGGTATGCACGAACGAATTTAACAGCACCGAAATCCCAAGTAAGAACTCTTCTGTGGCTACATAACAGAATTTGTCCTTTACCAGAATCACCTATGCGATGTGCGTATATTTTGAGTATGTAAACTAATGGAACTTCTGGCAGGCCAGCAACTTACGGACATTATGAAACAAAATGAAACAAAATGATTCGCAATATTTGTGAGCCAGCCTGATCGACATCACAAGCTCGAAGAATGTTGATATAGGTCATAGGTTGTTCATGTTAATTTGGTCATTGCCGCACCGGTGACACCGCATCCCATGTATAACTGTCTATCGAGCATTTATTCAAATACATACTACGTATATTTGTTTCTGCTTAAACATATGGCATGGATTTTGACGAAATGTTGTGAAGTAGCCTACAGTTAACTGTAAGGAATCTTGAAGTTTTTGATTGGTCCCCACTAAAAGGTCTGCTAATAATAATAATTATTTTAAAAAAATATGGGAAATTGATCACATGGTCAGAAAGCAACAGGAATAATGTGGGTGGTTTAACAAGTTGTTACTATATAGAAAAACAGATGGAAATTCCCTCTGAAACTCTCTCCCGCGATCTTCATTCACCTCTCGTCATTTAAGGGGTGACATAAGATAGATTGTATACTCTTAAATAGTTAAACATGTATTTTTAGTCTAGTAGCGCAATGTATATGCATAGGGTTGGACGATGATTTTGATTGGATCAGAGGGTCCCCGGAAGGAAATCCTGAACTGAAGGTGATACATGACCTTGTGCAAACTACACTTGGAGACTTCGTAGGCGCGTGTTTGGCCGAAAATAATCTGCTCGACAAAAAGAATGAGGTAGAAAGCCAGTTGTCGTGATTGGAACTCCTAATAAATAAGCCAAGTTTGATTACAGGATCTGTATGTGCGAGTACGCGAAGTGATCCAATATGTGCAGCGGAAACATGCCGCAATATTTAATCAACATGTTTTGTCTGTGCTTCTTGAATCAACAAGAAAGTTGAAGAGATGGAAAAGACAAAAGGTTTGCGTGTAGACGTGTATGAAAACACGTGCCCAACAGCCTAAATGGAATTTTCGTCTTATTACTTGTTGGCAAGTCAATAGTACCCGGACAGTAAGCCTATCTATAAAATGGGATTACAGACGCGCAAGGGAGATTCAATTCTGTAGATATAGCAATACCCAATGGGGATTCGAATAATTTCTACACGATTTCATCAAAAATTATTTTACAAATGTAGTCATATATTCCAACTCAGTGCTTTACAACCTGTGTGACGGTTCGCACTGGTGCGAATGAAAAAAAATTGCAGTGCGAATAACGAAGGTGGTGCGAATGGTGCGAATGAAAAATCCGGATAAGTGCGAATGAAAATCGTGAATAACTGTTAATTTTTCTGACGTGGAATAATTCAAATAAACCTGATAGGAAATTAAAGGGCGCAATTGTAAAAACTTGTTCAACTTGACGCACCACTAATCGTAGCTCTCACAAGCCGTAGTGAATTATTATTTTCGCACTATAAACATTACGTAATGAAACGCCTGGTTTGGAAGCTGGTGTAGCTGCAGACATACAGTATATCAGCCCGTATGAGCATGTGACAGGCTGAAAAATGACGTCAAATTAACTGTCTGCGTTCTTTCGCTAAACAATCATCACATTTTCGTAATAACTGTTCGATTAGCGCGAGGCACGAGGATAGTAGTAAATATCATCATTACAGTCTCACATTTGCAAGTTAGTGTAAAGCAAATTTTTACCACTTCATGGTTTATTAAAGTATGGTGCGCATGGGTATAATTTTGGGTCGACACGATGCGAGAGCTATCTGTTAATATGGATGTAATATTTGTTGAATTTATTGCAAAAAGTCCTGCGATTGTTTTCACATATCCAAGGTCACTGTATTGGGTACTGTAGTCAATAAGCGAGACATGCAGAAAATATGGCTTGATAATGAGGATCAGCCGCTCTTAGGTTTGAATTCATGATAAGATTTGTCCGAATGTTTTTGTTTTCTTTCTGGAAAACATGGACGAAGACCGTTGGGATGAACTAGTTTAGGGGTGTGCAACGAGCTAGTCCAGGCCTGTTAGACTCATTCATTTCGAGGCCAACCCCTTCTGCCTTGGGGCTCATAAGACGTGAAGTTTTGGCCAACATACCGCTGATAAAACGCGGTGCCGCTGATAAAATAAGTTGCCAAAAACATCAGCGGAAACAAAACCTTGGCCAAAAATGACCGTCGCTGGATGGCCAAACCTTTCGATATGGGTATTCTCCGTTGTCGACACGGAATAGTCCCCGTTCTTGCAATCTGAGTAGACAGCAGTACAAATGCGACACGCAGAGGGATTTACTTCACCCTCATTTGAAATCGTGTGCGTCAGACATATTTTATAGAGCTGTGTTGGGTAGAATAGTGGTGTGCGCGTTCTGTGTGTCATTCATATCCGTAAAATCGTAGCATACTTGTAATACTAAAAATGAACTGTNTNNNNGACAGGGTGAGGCTCGGGTCGCGAGATAAAATTCAGATTTTGGAGGTAGTCTAAAAAGCTGCTTCAAGGTTAATAAACTGTTATTAATTTGCAAGTTAGATTGAGCTAAAGAGCCGAACAAACAGTATGGTGACTATGCTCGTCTCGTATACTCGCGTGACATAAAGTGAGAAATCGAAAGAAAAAAAAACAACACAAGTTGGAGCAACTTATCATGAGGTAGCGAGCTCTACTGTGCCTACTCTCCTTGACGGTATTGGACCTTGTTTTCCAAGACATCAGGCACAAGCCTCAACACAAGCATGTGGATGTTTCACCCTTTCGACAAACTGAAGCCTCCGGGACCTTTGTGTCATCTCTCAAAAATGATTTGTACCAGCAAGCGTTTTTCATTCGCGGAAAGTACGCTGTATTTAGGATAGGAGTGCAGAAAAGTTCTTAAGACCTGGCTATCCAAGCACTATATATGGTAGAAGTTATTGTACAAAACCCAACACCTTTTTGGGCCGAGAGGCGTTTTAGTTGAAATCAAAACGAGGGATATGAGTTGCCTTTTTATTGAGACACTTCATGGCCTAAAAGCTATTGTAGCCAATTTGTTGCACATCTGAACAGATATNCTTAAGTATCTTCATCTTTTTGTATAACAATTTTCAGTTGGCTTGTGCGAATGAAATATATTTTCCAAACAAAAGTGCGAATGAAGCTCAAAAAGGTTGAAAAGCACTGCTCTAATTGATAAACACATATGTAGCTTTATCTTACCGAGCTAATAGTTCAACCTATATTATCCAAGATGTTCCTCCCAGTGCGGAGCTTGAACTATTCTCTACTTCAAAGCATCTCCTCAATTTTTGTTATGTGTGCATTTTTATAAATTTATTTGCCATCTTTGTGTCTTGTACGTACATATATAGTTCGGGAGCAGATTTACTACAGTTTATCACGGTGCTAAAGGTTGACTCGAGATACACTAGTAATGAACGTTCCCTGTGTGCCGAACGAGACCAGCTTCTAATTATAGAATAGCGTGGCTAAAAACGGATAACTTTCCTCTCGTTTATTCTCTCCAATTATCAGGCAAATCCGCAATCGACGAACGAAAAGCAAAGCGATCAGTCTTCTCAGAAAAACCCAAGCACGAACAGCAGAAGGTTACACACTATCATTTGTTCAAACGGCATTTTCAGAGTAATTCATTTATTATTTTCTTTGCAGGCGAGGTGCAGTTGTCCTTTCGCACAGTCCATTGCCACAGAGAGCAAATGAGGGTGCGACAAAGACATCCAAGCTTCGGTAATTACATATAAGTAGCCCATATCATAGCTTATAAGGATTCTAGCTAGCTTATCACACAGTACAAACCATCTTTCATGTAGAAATCGATTCAATACGCTTCGTCACGACAGTTTCTCTGTCATTCGAGATTCGGGACGAACGGGATCCGTGTTCGGAAAGCTTCCGCTCACGTACTGGAAGAAAAATAAAGATGATGTAAGTATCCGACGTGTAATGGATGTTCATCGGACGTTGTNAAGTAAATAGATCGGTTGATTTCTGCCCAGGACGACAAGTCGATCGAATCGCACACAAGTCAATATCACGATCTCCAAAAGCAAACGAGTATCACAGAAGACGATATTCTGATGAGGCAAAGCAGCCAGACAGGTAATATTCGAATATGAAAACTGGCACATTCAATATCGCCCTGACGCGGAAATTCTTTATAAACGACGTGCAGAATCTGTATGCAGCCAATTTTCTGACAATGACTATCCTGCGAGCGATCTGAACGTCCTAGAAGAAGACAAGGAGCCACCAAAGAATTTTATCGTTGATGGAAATGACATATTCAAGGGCTTGGAAATACTGCGGTTTTTGATGAACTGTTGTCCTCCAGGAACTGTTCCCGAAGCGCGATTAGTCGCAGCTGTTCTTGATTTAGTAAGTACTTTAATGATTTCAGTATATACCCGGACTCTATAATGGTTCATATTCAACAGGAATCGCCGATCGTGTGTCGAGCGGCGTTTTTTCTTGAACTTGCATCTTTCGTGAACAAATGTACGAATTTCGATTGGCCTCAATGGATGTCGACTGATCTTGTGGTGTCTAAAATGAATACCAAGTTTTCGCGGAGTCAAGTGCGCAGTATACTGAAACTGCAAGTAACGGCCGGGTCCCTGTTTAGGACGTGGGGCGAAGTAAGTAAAATGCAATTTCCAGATATATACAATATCAAAAGCCTTTTACTGGCGCATCTCAAATAGATTCAAACATCGTTCATANGGTAATATTTGTAAACGAGTTGTAGCCAGACGGGCTCTGGATTTGATATCCTTAAGCCATTTGTAGCCAGATATGCTCCAGAGCTGACATCTACTCATCAAAGGGACCCAGATACGCTTCGTATACTTGATAGATGCGCATTATTTGTAACCAGACGCTCCGGAGCTGGTATCTGTGCGTGAGTCGAGTTCAGCATGTTCGGACACGCAGCAGATGCGATATTTGCTCATGCGCACTCACGGAGTCTAGAAATGCTCCAGACTATAGCGCTCGATCGTTATCAGAATTTTAGACCGATACCGTCATGAAACATTTTTCGATGAACCGATATTTTCTGTCGATATCAAAATACGTCTTATATCAAAGTAGAACTACCAATTAGTAACACTAATTTGAAAAATACAGCATCTCACCGGCTATCCGACAGACGTCGAGCATGNCCGCATTCAAAGTCGAAATACAAGCAATTTNTTCCAAATNAATACTAGCCAGCCTTCAGGATTACCGGACCACGACCTAATATCCACC
>KE603426.1:1278-21390 GCA_000444245.1 Botryllus schlosseri | reverse complement strand
TACACCCCATCCGAGTGGTACACCCTTTGCAAATTCTGGTACACCCTAGGCCCTAGGGTGTACGACCACCCCGGTTGAAGAGCACTGCTCTAAGCTATCTGTATTCTATCGTTGCCATGCGCAACTAATCACGTGACCTGTCCTGAAATAACCTATTTATAGCCTGCAGAACAGGTGTTCTCGACTTTTCTTGTATAGCAGTCTGCATTTTAACAGCAAACGACTCTGCGGGCTGCAGACTCTTATTACCTTGTATTTGTGGGTTACTGTTAAATTTAGGCTACTGCGGTAGCCTATTTACCAGTCGTACACGGGCATTAAGCACATTTCCATGCATCTAAAGCATGAATAGTTTGCAGTTGCTGTCGTTTTATGGAAATCACATCTTCTCTAGCAGACTTCTTGGGTTTAGCGATATTCCAAGCAATTTTGAATGATGCGTCGTTAACGACGTATATGCACTATGCAGTTTTAACAATGCCATGAAATATGGATTGCTGGGCTTGACACCTAGCTAGCAACGTTTTCTAAGATCAGGCGATATGTCGGCCTATAACTCCAACAGAATCTGTCGTGGTATCATTTTGATTTTCTACGCTTTGCTATGACAACTGTTCTTCGACAAAATGACACATCGGTTTTCCATTTATATCTGAGAAAGCAAATTCATTGTTTCACGCAGAGTCACAAACCCAGTTTTCGCCGTTCAATTACCCGTTTCTGTCTTTCTCTTCATACCATTTGCTGTGAGTGTAACACTCTTTAAAAGTGTACTATACGCAGCTGGATTCTCTTGAACAAGAGTCCAGCCGAATACCGATTCGAAGCAATAACAATTTAACTCGAGCATATATCAAGAAACCAGAACGCATCAAATAATGAGTCGTCATAACGAAACAGAGACGGTGCGATATAAGAGCTAAGTAGATAAATTAATCTGTAACAATTCTGTGTCAGTAGTAATTGCATTCATAATGCAAATGCCGTAAAATGAACGTCTGCGGGCGACATGCGGCCCGCGGGTCGCACTATACGTTCATAACGAAGCAAAAGAGTCTACTGAGCAGATACCGTGATTGTTAACAATGCCCAATTGGAAACTCCATTTCCTCGGCTAAATCAATATTAATCAATAATGTCGATAAGTCATCTTCAATAATCCACACTTCTATAGTACACTGATTAGCAATGTTGTTAACACGCGCTCTCTCGATACTCGTTACTTTGAATGGCCCGCCATAACACTTTCGCTATTGCAATGGCTCGCTCTTATGACATTGATTACTTTGTAACCCACGAGCCAAGGAAACAGTGTAGGACTGGGGTGTCAAACATGCGGCCCGCATCGGCCTGCCAAACAATTTCATCCGGCCCGCATAGCAATTTTGAGTAGGTTTAAAATTATTATATTATATCTAGCGCATTTGCAACAAATGTTCAGAATTTTTGTGCGAGATACTTCCATTTAATAATTATTAGGGATTATAATCCTTCAATACAACAAATGTCGAGAAAAGTCATGCTGATAGGCCACAATATAGCCACACGACTGTGGTGTTATTATTTCACTCTTGTTGACACTAGAAACAAGTCGGTGACATTGACACTCCAACGTACGCGTTACAATTACCTTAATTTTCCGAATATAGTGCGTCCCCATGTATAATACGCACCCTTAAAATGACGTGTATATTCTGGGAAAAAGCCTGTACCCATGTATAGTACGCACCCTGCATTCGCAGTGAATAAATAGTTGTGTTTTAGTACGCGATGTTGTTCTGTTTTGCGATGTCACTGTCGAACAATCATGACATAATGATCGCTAATCATAATACAATTAACGGCATTATCTCCAAACGAGAGTAGATAGTGGCCAAAGCCTGCGAGGCTGGCGACGCGATAGTTCAGGCTAGCGACACACGACATCTTGCGCACGAGGCCTATTACAATTACAGATGCGATTGCACGGGCGCACCAGTCCTGTTGGAGATGCGACTGATTACGCACGCGATTATATATTGCGCACATGGTCTCTTCTGTATGCGATTGTTAAGGCCTGTCGTTGACGCGATGAATCAACAAGGATTGCCGCGCACGCTTGTAGCAATCAGCGCACTAATTTCGCTCGCGTACAAACGGCAAACTAACTCAGCAAGAGATCGCGTGCTGTGCAGACGACTCTCGGTCTCTCGCTAATTGGCAACTCGTTTTTTCGCTAATTGGCAACACGCTTCTCTATTTGGCAGTGCTGGTACACTCTATAATACAAATTACGGGAACGATGGCTAGAGGTGATGCGCGATTGGAAACAAACATGAAGAAAGGTGTGATTTCAAGTTTTTGGTCGAGGGAGATTTTTTCANGGCTTGCTGTTACCATGTATAATACGCACCCCCCCTATTTTAGGAAAAAAAACGGTAAAATTTTGCGCANTATACATGGAAAATTACGGTAAATCTCTTGTANTCCACACAACACATACGCAGAGCCAAAGCCAGATATCGACTAAAGCAAAGGGTGAATAGAAATATGCTAACTTATATCGTCGTTAGCGCCACTGTTTTAANGGTTCATATAACGGTATTCAACCGCCCATCATNGCATTTTTGACAAATNCATTGTTCGCGAATAAAANTGTTGCTAGCTGCTAGCCTAAACCCTCTGTGATCCGTGATACAATATAACAAGCTATTATGTGCATGTGCATGTGCATTCNCTTCATAATACTNAACTACAGTGAAGAGTAAGGGCATGAGGTAACNTTCTGGAATCGTTGACGGATCCAGCCCGCGNNTGGTTTGAAGGTTTGAATCCAGCCNGCGACACAATTCTAAATAATGAAATATTATCTAGTCCCATTACGAAANGGGAGAGAGAGAGAGGGAGTCAGAGAGAGAGAGAGAGAGCAAGAGAGGGAGAGAGAGAGAGAAATGCGCCCCAACTTTTAAAATTTAAGATAACGTATATCTTCCACTCTAATCTTCATTTCATGTATACTTGTAAAATAGTGAACGCCCAACTGCGCAAGAATTTACAGTACACATTGTTGGCGTTCCGGGTCTCCGGCAATTTCTCCACTTGAACCAAGTAATCGTTTATCGTTTGCTACATCTTTCGATAGATATCATATAGCTATTTCGATGGCAAGGCGGTGCATTAAACGCGATTTTGCGAGAGCTGTTGTCATTGGATTTCTTCTTGCCGCGGCTCAGATATATCACGTACATGTCGGCGCAAATGCAAACCGAAAAACCCAGAGAACAAGATCCAAAATTGGCGATGTCGTAGCGGTGGAATCAAACAGGCATGGATTTTCGACCATAAAATTTCTCTTCTCTGCGTTGGTGGCAGCCATATCTAGAAGCCGATCTGTTTCGAAAGATTTGACACGGGCCACGATTCTGCCGAATGCGACATTGCAAAACGTGTTTTACAACAGACTGGCCAAGTGTGGGAGCAGATCATTGCTCACGTTGGCCGGCTACGTGGCGCGGTCAAAAGGGATCAATACTGAATCGTCAATAAACTACGGAGATGAGCATCCACGGGACAAACTGGCGCTTGAGGAAATGCAATATATAGCTGGTCTGAAACCTCCAACGTTTTACGATCGCCACATCCATTATTTAGATTTTCGAAAGTACGGACTCCAACCACCGATCTATATCAACATGATACGCGAGCCAATCAGCCGATTTCAATCCAAATTTAACTACATGAAATATGGAGACGCAGAGGAAAGAGCTCAACCCAGAAATCTAAGCGACATCAACAAATGCGTGATGGACGATGAAGCATTTTGCAGAAGCCCAATAATGACACATTACTATACAAAGTATTTTTGCGGATTCGATCCTATTTGCAAGGATATGTCTTCAATGGAGGCGGTGGAGTTAGCAAGGAAACACATTAGAGACGACTATTTAGTGATCGGAATTACTGAAGAATTCGACAACACTGTGAGATTGTTGGAAGCCGCCATTCCGGAGTTTTTCGGAGGAGCTCTCGAAACATGGGGTGGCATCAAAGCGACTTTGATGAATAGAACGAAAACGATTACCAAGGACGTCCTAAACGAAGAATCGGTTCGGAAATTACGGCAAGTCGTTCTGTACGAAGATTACATAGTGTACGAGGAAGCGAAAGCAAAATACGAAAGATTGATTGAAGAATACCGAATACTTTAATCTAGCTCTACACGCGTGTCGGGTATGCATCATTAATACGATCGGTGGAGCTGCTGCTTTGTTGTCATGTAGCAGCGCCTCTTTAATATGAGATCCGTATTTGATTCGTCGTATGCGACTATATTGAGATTTCAGAACTACGCACGCGAAGATGACCTATCTGTAAAGCCGTTATCAGCCCACAGCATTGTTGCAAAATGCAATGAAATAATTATATAAAAATAAAATATAAATTTTTATAAAACTATAAATCCAAATTTATCATCAATGTGTTCTGTCATTATATTATTTGTGGTTTCTTAATCGGTTGGCCTAGATATTCGTATTACATNATTCATTATGGTATGACGATATGATCAGTGATGATCGGTTCGAAGCCTNATCCTNGATTNAGGATNGAATCACTGAGGCCNACGATTGTCCAATGTCCATTACCCAATGAAGTATCTGNTAAAAATATGTCATGTTCTATTGTTGAGCTACGCTTGGAGCGCTACTCTACGCAATCTACTTCATCCAAAGTCNCACAAAAGCNGGGGTGGGCCAAATGAGAAGCAAAGAATAGGTTGGNGGGCCGAGCCAAAGGTTNNAAGTATATTNCGTGGCGTATTTNANTTCTAAATANACAACANTGAATTATATTGTTAACACAAGCNACTGGATGTGTTAAAATTAGGTTATCAGAAAGTNAGAGTTAATTTACAAAAAATATTATNTATTCATTNAGNGTCNGTATTCNAAACAATNCGAAACATTNAACAATCATTTAAAATGTTANATCACTTAACCCCCTCCCCCAGACCNTTTTTNTTCTATTGAGANGTCAAAATGTATTTGGGATATTACAAANTTGNTCTTCATCTCGAGNTNTNTGTAGCTTGGTATGTNGNATTATTGTTTTGAGAGTTTCGCTGGCGGATGCTCTGAAATCCGCGCTCTCTCGGCCTCGGCCGACGTGTGTCTGTATTTCNNTGCGTNTTTTTTCTTCTCGNAATGCCAAAATATATCTCCAAACACGNCGACCTGCTNACNATAAACTAAAATGACGNGTNTNCNTTATACTTTAGTAAGCAAATATNGAGTGATCCAACTNTTCCTGAAGTGCCTGCCTTTAGCCTTCGCCTTTATTTCTTAAAATGCANGTTCATCGTTTTTTACGACCTCTACTCTNGTCTCACGTGAACTGATTGACTTGTTTTACGGATTATGGATTGGAANCGTATAACGTAACACTTTAAAGCACAGAACGAGTAATTCGCAGTGTAACAATAGCAACAAACACGTATTGAACTATCTGGAAACCGCCACTTTTGACCGAATTGTTGGGGTATATTCTGCTATGTTTGCTTTNATTTGAATCCAGANTAAGCATACGACCTACGTAGGCGATGTAATCATTGAACAGTACACTGTACACAGATTACCAACTGGCTTTAAAGTAAAGGAATCTCCGGTTCAGGTCATACAACCTANGGTGTTTTAGTTCGCACATTAGTATTCAAAAGTAGGTTTNAAGTTCCAAGCTACTGACTCGTGGGCCAGTCAGAATCGCGTCGCGGGCCGCACTTTGCTCAGGTCTGCACAAAAGCCTTCCAACAATGTATTTATGCTATAAAATGAAACAAATGCATTTCGAAATAAGCGGCGGCATACAGATAACTTTAAAATCCAGTGTTAGTGCACTAAAACCACTGCAAAAACTACAAAATCAGGTCCTCCGTATCACAAGGGTCGCAATGGGGCCAGGANGTGCGTCCAACAAGTCACTGCTCAAAACATTCGGTGTCTTAAACATAGAATATATGCGGAAACTAGAAGTTGCGATATTTATGCATCAGCGGTTACTGCCCCGAAAATTTCAATTTTTTACCTCGGTATCAAAAGTGGATAATTACAACACACGCGCGTCCTCGTCGTCCAGCTACCATATGAACGACGTAAAAAATCGTCGCTCTCTCAAATATGCCTGATCTGCAGTGTGGAACATTATCTNGCCGGCTATCCGACAGTCGTCGAGTATGTTCAAATTCACTTTGAAATACAATTCCNTCCAACTGAATACCAGTCAGCCCTCAAGTTTACCGGACCATGACTTGACATANTGATCTCGCCTTCCGACACACGCCACCTCGGTGNCGAGATGGACAGGGCCATAACAGTACTTCGTCAGCCCCCCCAAAACGTTGGTCTTGGNCCCCCCAAAGGGTGATAACTCGGACTTATGGGGGTCTTCGCCCCCCAGACCCCCTTTGTCTACCCGCTCTTTGCCGCTACTTGTCATTAATAGTGGGTGTTCGTTTAGTGGGCTACCTATTCTAGCCTAGACGAAAAATTTCTATAATTCGTGATTGAATCNGTCAGTATCATCGGGAATTGCATATATATTGCTATCACTTTTTATCTGCTGACGTAATCAGATTTACCGATAGAGCTGAGTGAGATGTATTTGAAAAGGTAGGACCCCTCAATATTAATTGAACATCTTCAGGCGTACTCGTTGGCAGGAACGAACAGAACTTCGTCAGGTCCCCTAAAACTTGGGTCTTGTGCTCCCACAGGGTGATAAACTGCCCCCTCCCAATGCGTTGATCGCTTTTGCCACGAAATCAGCCGTACTGTTTATAGACCAGCACGAAGCGCAAAATTTTTCGATAATTAATGATATATTCGGTCAATAAGATCTGGAATTGCATATATATTGCTATCAATTTCTTGTCCTCTCTGCTCACTTTATCAGATTTACCGGTAGAGCTGAGTGACCTGTCTTGGAAACTGTAGAGTCCGTAAATAATAATTAAACATCTTCAGGCGGACGGACACGTTGGTATGACTTCGTTACATAATGTTATTTCGTGCTATATGAAAAAAACATAGAATCGGGCAAACGTACTAAACTCTAAGACGCACATGATTTCAAATTAGTATTTCTTCACTGGCGTATAATTTTCCCTGCGGGATGGAATTCGTCTTCTGAGGTTCAGATTGCCAAGACAGAAACATTCGGCGCCATTCATTTAGGCGCCTAGGCTATGGACAATTAAACCTTTACTGCGCATGACTCGGACCAAGTCATTGACTCGAGACTCAGACGGCCAATACCGACATTTCATTGTAATTTCGATGAATTGTGAAGTAACCACCCTACTGGGATTTCGTCTGATTGGTACTGGTACTTTAAAATGCGACCAGGAACTGCGAAAAGTGAGGAAAATTAGTATATTATAAATGCGAAACAGCGATATCACCAAACACAGTTATTTAAAGTGAGTTTAACAAAGCTTTAATAGGAAACTGAGCAGTCTCGGACTCGAGTCACAATACCATGACACGGACTTGACCCTCTGCTCGATGATTTGGACTCGGACTTGACTCGGTGGTGAATTGAAAACGACTCGACTTGACTCGAGTCCAAACAATAAAAGTGAAATTGACTTGTGACTCGGAGCCTTGTGACTTGGTTACAACCATGCAAGGAAAGGCGTATGAAAATAATAAACATACCAAAGATCGGAATAGAACCCATAACTTCTGACATTAGACCGATGTGGATGTAACATTGAGAGTCATTTCGACACCCTCCTATATCAAATCGCTCATTACATCGCAATGTGGGTCTTGTGCATCACATTTTACACTGTGTTTCTTGAGCGCGGAAAATAACAGTACTGCTGATTACGATTAAAGGGTGGATTTTGAAGTGAGTGTGTTAGGGCGATTTTTTTTGACCTAAAAACAGAAGATGTTGACCTAAAAATCAGAATTTTGACATTTTGTGACCTTAAAAAACTTAATTTTGACCAAATTTTGACATAACGTATGCAATAGTAAGTGTTTTCCCTCATAATGTTCGAATTGTACAACTTATCTTCCTTTCTGGTTGGAACTCTCTGTCCTTACGAAGTAGTTTGACTTTTATGACTTAAGAACTGACTCAAGTCAAGACCATACATTGTTTGCGTTCAGGGTATCCGCCAATTTCTTTGGTTGAAACAAATCATCTTTTATCCATTATTATATCTTTCGATTGCGGTTATCACTATTTCAATAGAAAGGCGGAGCTCAGATATACCACCAACACGTCCTACATGTCGGCGCAAATGTAAAGCAAGCAACCCAAAGAATAAGATCCAAAATTGGTATCGTGGCGGTTGAATAAAACAGGCAAGGATTTTAGACCATGAAAATTCTTCACTCTGAATTAATTGCAACCATTTCTGGAAGCAGCTCAATTTCGAAAGATTCAACACAGCTCACGAGTCTGCCGAATGCGACATTACAAAACGTGTTTTACAACAGACTGGCGTGTGCGGGAGAGGATCACTGCTCACGGTATCCTGCTACGTGGCTCGGTCAGAAGAAATCAATCCTTGATCGTCTTAAACTTTGGAGATGAGCATCCACGTGACAAACTGGCGCTAGAGGAATTATAATATATAACTGGAGAATGGAGAGAATGACGTAACGCGAACGGAGCAACAATCAAAGGCTACTTACACTGTAATGAAATGAACCAACATACCCATCCGCTTGACTACTGGTTCTCAAACAGTGGTACGCGACAGCTTTTAACAGACTGATACATCATTACGGTGCGCAGGATAAATGTTAACTATGTCAAAACAGAAGTATAGTCCTGAATACATAAAGTATCGAGGCACCGCCATCGAATGCGGAGGATAATGTTTGCCACCGTGTGTGGTTTTATGAAGATCCATAAAATCCACCCCGTCGTACAGCACCTTAATACGAACCATGCAGAAAAGAATAATCGATATTCCTGCCTCGACATAGGAGTGTAAGCAAGGCTTCTCGGTCTTGAAGGTTGATGGCGACTTAGTACAGAGGCAATAAATGTTTCCAAGACTGCAGTGATTTATTATAAACCATGAAGAATGAACTGTGGGCACATTTAAATCGCCAATTC
The DNA here is from genome assembly GCA_000444245.1 of Botryllus schlosseri. NCBI lineage: Eukaryota > Metazoa > Chordata > Ascidiacea > Stolidobranchia > Styelidae > Botryllus > Botryllus schlosseri. Next base: position 12,279 of record KE603426.1, on the reverse strand, counting down.
CACGTTAAAACATTCCCTTCCCGCTAGAGCTCGGGTTATTTTCAACAAATTTCTTTGAATTAGGTATTGTATCATGCAGCGCACAGCGTGTCGAATCGAAGAAAGATGCACCGTACGACTTTTGAGTAGGGATGGTGTGAACGCAAGGTTCACGTTCGTGTTCTGTGTGTGAACCTCGGAAATTTAGAAGTTCGCGTTCACAACAGAACCTTGGTAGGTTCTGCACTGTGAACCTTTTCCATATATTACAATTTTCACTTCAATATGACATTTTTGGTTCGAATTTATTGCATTTCAACTGCGGGCCACTCTATGCATGACGATGGCAGCATAAAAAAATCAATACAAAACGAGCATGCACCTTGACGATCTCAAAGATTTTACTTGCTTGGTTGCTTTGTTACAAAAGTTTACTCGAAATATCCAGCTTTCCGTCTGTGAATATTTAGTGATAGGCACTACATGTAGTCAGCTAATGATGCTTACTTATTCAACCAATCAATGAGATTGATATCGTTTTTTGATGTAACAAATCTAGCAGGCGTACGGGTCAATCTTGACTTCATATGTTTACCGTATCAATAAAACCAAATCCGTGCGATTGAGGTGTTGACTACAGCTGTATAACTTGTGGGATAGCCTAATATCGGTAGCAAGTATGGAAACCTGTTACACTCTGCCCAATATCGATGTAGCAATACTCAGACGCCGAAGGCATTGTCCGGTCTTGTCAGGCCCGTTAAGGCTTATAAGCTTATATTCGCTGGCAACTACACGTCGAAATTGTTGGCAAAGCGACGGATGATATTGATTTTATTGGAGTATTGTATCATTTGATTGCCTCAATTGATACATTTAGCGACGTTTAAAACGCCAATATGTACTTCAGCATTTTGTCATTATGTGGCCCGAGTCGTCGCTAGCTATCGTGTACATTATTATAGGCTATCACTTCATTGAAACATAGGGTTGGAATCAGCAATATGACGTCACGTGACGTCATGAGGTTCACGTTCGCGTTCACACAGAACGTTCGCGTTCACACGAACCTGAACCTTTCAGAGGTTCACACCATCCCTACTTTTGAAAGTGAGCGCCCTTCGTTTATTAAAGATGATTTGAAGCTTTTGACCGAAACGAAATATAGGCCGACTTGTCTTTGAGAGCTAGAAAATCGTCAGGATATTTCTTCATCGTAACATAAAGGATGGTACTGTTTAGTGTTTTGATTCACAGCAACACATGACCGTTATGGGTTACTTTGTTTGGAACAGATTCATGCGTGGGTGCAGTACAAAATTCAATATGAGCAAAGATCTCTGCCTTTCTCAGTTCCTTTAATGATCACACAAAGCAATAAAACATAACCCAATACAACTAACTACCCCGTATTGCCAATCGCAGAGGTGAATTCAGGATGCGAAGGCGACATTGGGATCGAATCAGATGGTATGAGCCTGTACACCAAGGTTTTCATAACAACCTTGATTTGATCCCGACTTTAGCACTTATAATTATTATCGTTAATTAGTCGAGTGGTCCTCAGGCGCCATTCAAGCGTGGCAGGGGCGCCATACCTAGGCAATTTTCGAAAGGGGGCGTCGCAGGAAAAAAGTTGACCACTGAGCTAATTCTTCCTCCATGTAATGCTATTACAATCACCGATCCCGCATCAGCTAGTGGGGGAATAGTGATTCTGGGCACAGGAGAATAGCTTATTTTGAACAACTAAACGAATTTTTGACCAAAATAAATTTATGCATTTCAGAATGCTTCACCAAACGTTCTTGAAAAATCTCAAATCAGATCGTGGGCCGACAAATATGACTTCACGGGCCAATGTACATGTACAATGTTGAACACCCGACTACTTAACAAAATCTCAGGACTATACAATGTTTTGCGTCGAGGGTTTCCACCATCTTCTTCGCTTAATCATATAACTTTTATCATTTGCCATATATTTCGATTCAGATAATCGTTACATAAATGGCAAGGCGGAGCATTAAATTCGTTTTTATGATAGCCGTTGTCATTGCATTTCTCTTGGGCGCGGCTCAGATATTTTATCTACATGTCGGATACCTAAAGGAAGAAACTCCAAGAAGACGTCACCCAATTGACGAAGGGAATATCAGAGCGGTTGCATCAAACCGACATGGATGTGCTAACGTAAACTCTATATTGAATGCAACCATTATTGGAAGCAGCTATGTTTCGAAAGATTTGACAGGAGCCACGAGTCTGCCGAATGCGACATCGCGAAACGTGTTTTACAACAGGCTGGCTAAGTGCGAAGGCAGATCATTACTCACGCTGGGCCGCTACGTAGCTCGGTCAAAAGGAATCAAGACTGAATCGTCATTAAACTATGGAGATGAGCATCCACATGACAAACTAGCGCGTGAGGAAATCCAATACATAGCTGGATTGAAACCTCCAACGTTTTACGATCGCCATATCCATTATTTAGATTTTCGAAAGTACGGATTTCGGCCACCGATCTATATCAACATGATACGCGAGCCAATAAGCCGATTTCAATCCAAGTTTAACTACATGAAATATGGAGACGCAGAAGACGCAGCTCAGCCCAGAAATGTAAGTGACATCAACAAATGCGTGATGGACGATGAGGCGTTTTGCCGTAGCTCAATAATGACACATTACTATACCGATTATTTTTGCGGATTCGATCCAATTTGCAAAGATATGTCTTCAATGGAGAGGGTGGTATTGGCGAGGAAACACATTAGAGACGACTATTTGGTGATTGGAATGACTGAAGAATTCGAAAACACCGTGAGACTGTTGGAAGCCGTCATTCCGGATTTCTTCCGAGGAGCTCTCGAAGCATGGGGTGGCATCAAGGCGACTTTGTTGAAGAGAACGAAAACGATTACCAAGGACGTCTTGAACGAGAAATCGGTTCGGAAATTACGGGAAGTCGTTCTGCTCGAGGACTATCTCGTATACTACGAAGCAAAGGCTAAATACGAAAAATTGATTGAAGAATATCAAATACTTTAATTTATGTCCACACGTGTGTCGGGTAGGCTATATGCAACATTGAAAGTGGTGCTTCATTAGGCTTACCATATTTTGGAAATCTAAAAAGAGGACACTTTTTCAGAAATTTCAGACTTGCAAAACCGGAGAAGAATTCTCAAAAACCGGTGAATTTTTCCCACTTTGTGATCTGTCGACTAAAAACAAAAAAAAAGGTCATGCATTCGCTCAGAGCTAAATTCCCCGTTTTTCACTCCGAAATACCCGCCGGAGCTTCACTTCTGTGCTAATTTGCGGCATATCACTCGCAATTTGCCAATTTGCTCTGAATCTGACCTCAATTTTCAAAAAAGAGGACAAAATCTCAATAAAGAGGACAAAAGGGCGCCCTCCGAGGACACTTTCAAAAAAAGTCAAAAAAGAGGACAAATCCTCTTAAAAGAGGACGTATGGTAAGCCTATGCTTCATGTCAACAAAGCGCTTCATTTACCGTGTAATAAAGGGTACGTATTTGACGAAAAGGTTATTTTTTTGAANTTACCCTCGTAATAGTTAGAATAAANTTTAATTCAGCAAGGGCGTGCATTTTGAGGTNACACGTTTCGGCGATTCCAATTTCGTTTGACTATAACGCNGCCGGGAGGTCACGAAATATCTATCAACATGCAACAAAGTAATTATAAGAACAACGCCATTTNCTNCGTATATATGTATATAATTGTCAAGTATATAGGCCTATATATATTTAAAGTACCCAAAATTTTCGAANACTCAGCTCAGCTATACCGCTAAAAATCTGATCACGGGGGTTAGGGGGAAGAGGATCACATATATGTCACCTTTGCGAGCGTANCTTGGTACACAGNGCTTTCNTGGGCTACGCACGCCAAGATGACANAACTGTNNAGCANTGATCAATCCNCAGCATTGTCGCAAAATACAAATTTNTCTTCGATTTGATCTTGCATTATAGTATTTGTGGTTGATGAAAAGATTGGCCTGCATGTTTGAATCACATCATTCATTCTGNTATGACGATATGATTAGTGATGCNTGANTCGATTNNANGTTGAATCACTCAGGTGCACAATTTTGCATAGCCTGAGTGAAGTATCTGTTGCGCAGCTCTGGCTTTCTCTCTCATATCTGTTACANAACAATACTACATCACGCGTCTTGTCGACAGAGATGAGCGGATTTGAAATTTCTANGTCCTAATCCAATCCAAATCCGAACCTTNNAATTTCTATGTCCTAATCCAATCCAAATCCGAACCTTCAAATCCAAATCCTAATCCATAACTTTTTCATATTCGAGTCTATGTCCAATCCTAATCCGATTCCAACTGGAAGTTCAGAAAAAATACTAATATATGCAATGGGGGGATTCGAAAATTTTCTTTCACAACCAACGATTCACTTGATTCAAGATAACTTAGTAACCATAAGTACATTAATAACTGATCTGAATAAAGTTTGTCGCCATTTGCCATACGACATTTCAATGCCCCAGAAAATAGGTAAATCCAATCCAAATCCTAATCCGTTCCGAAAAAAATGTCTAATCCAAATCCAATCCAAATCCGACAAAATTTCACAAATCCTGTTTTTTCAAAACCTAATCCTAATCCATGCTCATCTCTGCCAGGGACATGAGCGGAATAAAATTTATATTTTCGTAATCAGTGCAGAGTCAGCTTTCGATTGATACCCGTTTTACCAAATTTAATGCTCGGCAAGCCGGTCAAAAATGACCGTCAAATTGCCTGTAGCCAAATGGAAATTGTGACGTGATACAATTTCACTGAGGCGTGAGATTTACCTGTGTCGACACCATATAGGACACTATGGTTCAACACTGGCCGACATGCCAGACTTACCAGGGATAGGCTATCTATTTGTATATATCCCTGCAGGTGCAAACCTACGCAGTATGCTCCCTGGGCCCGGCCTACTTATTGCTCTTGTGCGCCATCTCGCCGCACACAGGCACAGTATCTGTCTTTGCAGAACAGGGAAAAGGCTACTGGCGCCAGAGCGCTGGAGCGCTGGAGCGCCAGAGCGCTGGAAATCGTCTATCTCTCTCGCTTGTTTGTGTGTTCAGGGGAGATTCACGCTCCGCTGATTTGTTTATTTTCCCTGTTTTCCCTGAATTTTTTCGTAGTAAACACATTCTCGGGCATATAGCGAATGTAAACTGGAATGAAGTTGGCTTGTGGTGATGTGAGTCAGGGATGTCGTGCACCTTAGTGTGATCGCCAATATCGAGTTATGTCTAATTCGATTTGGGCTATCTGTTTGCTTGTAGCAGTAAATTTCGCAGTCACAGTTCGTGGGGACGTTGTATTACACATAAAGTCATTATTTAACAGGACGTCTGTAAGTATCTTTGAATTGTTATGTTTTGTTTATAGTAGTTGTAATAAATGAAAACTACTTCTGGTGGAGTAGTTAGTTGTTTTATATCCGAATCATACCTATAGTATAATTATTTATGATTCTGCTCATAGACTGTGATTTCACTATAGTCGTTGCCTAATGACTTCTGTTCTTAGGTGGTAAAGGAATCTTTCTATACAAATGTTCCGGATAACACTGTGGTCATACACTATCAGCTTCATGGTGGACATATTTGTTATGCTGTGTATGACTTCGACAATGTGAGTATCCTTATCCTTATGATATTTTGCTGGCCTAGCTTTTCATGGAAATATTGATATTTATTATGACACAACTCTGAGCATTTGTTCTCTTATTTTCAAGGAATTGAAAATTTTTAAAGTGGATGTTTTCGGCGAACCGGAACTAGGCGAAAAACACTATCAGTCAATATGCTTTCTGAAAATATTGAAAAAAGACGAATTCATTCCTACTGAGGCAATGTCGAAATTACGACAGGTATGTATGTTAAGTCATAATCTATCACCGATCTATCTATTTCGTATTGTATGGAGAGTCGGCTAAGATATTTGAATACTGTATGTATTTGTGTAAGCAATGGCTTTAGATTGACAGGCGATCACAATTTGCAGTCATCAATGTTTCTAACCCAGAAATAGGCCCTCGCTTACAATTAGAAATTTGCTACTCCCAATTCGTAGGTATAATATAAATTATGAAAGGTATTTTTAAAACATTTACTGACAGTGTGAAGAGGTTGAATGAGATTGTAAAGTACGGAGTACCCATAACCTGGATACCGTATGCAACCACACATAACCGTTATATCGAACCCGTTCATTCATGTACCTACCAGTCTGATATGACAATGTTTGGAGCAGTTGCTTTTATACCAGGACACCCGTTGCATGCTTGATTTGCTCAGATCAATGAAATCAAACTTATATGTACAGGATAAGGTGTAGGCTACATACCATAGAATATCAGAGAAAAAACTGAAATTACCCTAGAATTATCTGGGCAATTGTTGTAACATTATAGATGGATAAGTAAACAAATGGTTGAAACTACGCAGAGTCCGAACCTTCAAGATGTTGCTTCCTTAACGTAACATTACACTGCCGGCTAGTTGGCGTAACCGTGTTCACTGATATTACTGTAGTGTCAGCAAGTCAAAGTAATCTAGTAAATTTTCTTGGCCCAAGTAAATATTTTTCCTTTTAAAGAATTTCAATATTTCTATAGGTAGGGGTAGTATATTTTAACTCAAAGATAGGGGGTGGGAGAGTTTTGCAAATAGTATTTTTGGATGATGTGCATGCGTCTGTTATTTAACTATGAATGGTAAACTTCTGAAACATGGTAATCGGAATGAGCCTCATTTGCATCCTAATTATAATAACTCACTCGAATTGAAAGTTTGAAAGTAGTTGGTACCATTTCGTGTGTATAACATTATTGGGCAATTTGGCTGTAAAGTCTATTCATTTTGCTGCCAATTGTCATTTGGCCGTAAAAGAGGCCTACTATTTTTTCCCAAAATTCATTGGTTTATAGCAGTTCTCAAACTGGGGTGAATAAGAGAAATTACGGGGGTACGTGATGAACTTCATTTTCTGGGACTGTGATCATTTTTTGCCACAACAATTTGTACATCATTTATGTGCCAAGCGTGAAAAAGTTTAACCTTACTAAGTGCAATGTTTAGTGCTTAAATAACCATACTTTTACGTTGCTGTGTAATGTAATTAATGAGCATTTACAGTGGCATTAAACGTTACTCGCCTCAAGTACGCTAGTTGTGGTGAATGTCTGGTTCTCTGCAGACGCGGTGATGTAGATCTATTGTAGATCTCGGATTGGTTCGATTATAACCACTAACCAGTGTCATTATGAAGTCTACTTGTGCAATCCCATCTACAGTGATAGGCAGCCTATTTATGAGACTGCCGATGATCATGATGAAGTGGATTTTCTGACAAACTCGATCTGCATTGCATCAGAACAGGGTCTTTTTCACCAGGCCACTAATACATCTTATTAGTAAGATTTCAGCCAGTTGGTACTCAAAGATAGCGCCTAAGTTCTGCAAATGCTTTTGTCTGAAGTTATTTTTTGCAGTTAGACCTGGATGTGGCTTCCAACCCTAAATATAGGCTTAACATACAGTTGTATATTACCTTTGGATTTACATTCTTCCTAAAGGGGTATACATGCCATACTTGCATGTCAATCGAAAGGGTACGCACATACAAAAAGTTTGAGAACCCCTGGTCTATAATTTGTAGATTGTATGTTGTGGTAAATTTCAATTATAATGTGATCTGAATCAGATATCTATTGAAAACATAATCCAACTTCACATATAGTAATAGGTAGAAAGGAATGGTAGCCTATCCATTGGTGTCCCTCACTATAAACACATGAATACAGATGAGAATGGTGACAATGTGCTCTCGAAAATTTCATCAGCTACAGGGCCATGTGAATTACTCCTAGTTGAGTACTAAATATGCCTAATGCCTTGCTTGAGTAATACCTAATGCTTATATAATTTCAATTTACGCCAAGCAACAATGCTTTATCGGTAATTAGTGGATCATTGGAATGGTTTTGGAGATTACCTCTAGTTCAGTTGATTATTTACCACTAGTTAAAAAGATTGAGGAATGCTAAGCTTTCAGTCCTTTTCAAAACATTGGCTGTTTCTTATCTCTGACAATGCCAAGTTACATAATATTTGCCTTCTTGGGAATGGAAGATTTATGTTTTGGGCATATGTGATTGATTTGGTGTAGTCGCTGATTCATAGGAGTATTTGGTAAATTCTCTTAGATAACGTCCAAAAAGGCTATGCAGTATCTCTATTGGCACTTGCCTGTGTGCATAATACATAACAATTTTTGTGGCAGTACATTGAAAAGAGTACCACTAAGTTGCTCTCTACCCATGCCAATGACAGGTTGCTGAGTCAGGAATTGAAATGGGCATAAGGATTTCCTATTTCTGCCATGTATTTGATCATTACTTGTGTTGTTGCTAGACTGGATTTCCTATGGAGACTAGATCTCTCAATGTTTCCCTTATTTAATCAAATTAAATAGCTGGCAGTTGTAGCTTGTATATGGCTTGATTCAAATAATTTTGTTGAATTTCAATGAACTTATAGTGATACTTTTCTGTTATTTTTTTAAACAGTGAAACAAATAGTTTTATAATTTGTTTGGTTCAATGCAGTCGGGTATGGTATTTGGATTTTTAGAGGATGTAAATCGCTTGCTCTGTAATTTTCTAGAAATAGGTAAATTATTTAGCTTGAGGCCAATATTTTTTATAACCAGCCCGTGACTGAATGTTTCACTACCTCTCACAGCGTAGAGTTTTAGATTTCATGTACAGTCACGTGTAATAGCTAATCTTCTTGAATTCCATTCCGACATGTATCCAGTCACGAAAATGACGGAATGTCTTCCACCGCAGTCAGCTTGGTTTGCGGGGTCTTTTTGACCCTTCCAAATGACAAATTTTCCACCTTGTCAAAATATCCAATTCCCGCTCGTGACTCATTTGACACGGACCTGCTTCACGGCCGCTGTAAGGGAAACAGGCCGCGGTAAACTTGAGATGCAGATTTTAATCTGCCCGTGTCGTGATGCTCGCCTTCTAAAGTTTTATATTGATACCAATCGCTCTGCACGACACGAATCGTCCATTCCTGGCCCTGCCAATTTAATTTCTGTGGCATGATTGTTGTTTGTCAGCGATCGCTCATCATTTATTTTACGCTGGTGTCGACTTTCTGGGGCGGACGCCAGTTACGGCTCGGATAAGTAATGATATATAGGTGGATTGGTCTAAGATGCGAAATGTCTTCTATCACTGGATATAACTACACCATTGTTGAAGGAAACGCGTCGACCATAACTTTGTATACACATCAGTGATGTTGTTTGTGTATAGTTTGCGGTCTGGCCGATCCAATTATTGGAATCTCAATGCCATCATGATGTTCCGTAAAAGTCTGAACGCCAGGTCTCACGAGACAGAGTTACGTAGGGTTACCATATTTTGGAATACGGAAAGGATGACACTTTTTACAAATCATAAAGGTCAGATTACCGGACTGGAAAAATAGTGATTCTAAAATATATACTTGAAATCTTGTTGTGTTGACTAAAAGAAGGCCATCTATCCGACTCGACTCCGAGTTACCCACTTTTTAACGATACTGCTGTGGCGTTGACTAAAAAAATAAAAGTCGCTTTTCCAGTCCTACTCCCGAATGACTCGAACGTCCGCATTACAGATTTCGCGTCGTTTATGCCGTTTTTTAGTTTAGCCTGGCTATCAGAGCTATAAATGAGGACGAATTTGCGAAAAGGATGGCATTTTGGCGTCCTCGGAGGAAATTTTCGATTTCCTGAAACAGGAGGGCAAATCCTCCTAAAGGAAGACATATGTTAACCCTAGAGTTACGTACGTATTGCGTATTGGCTGGCAGTGTCCAACTGTCCGCGCACCTTTGTAGCTCTTCAATGTGTCTCCAATTTTTACTTATCCCTGTAACAGCAATTTCTGTAAAGCAGCGATCCACCTTCGCAATGATCATGGTCCAGACACAGTAATCATTTACTTGTGCTCGCATAAAGAGATACATATTTGATCATTCAAAGTCATTATCAATGTGATGACATCATAATAGGTGATAATCGAATACTCTACTCGCAGCCTAATACCCGAATTGGATTTGTATCACCCAGGTATTAAAATTTTGCCCAGCCATAGTGAAAATATGCATTTTCGAGTTTATTAATACAATATCGTTGCATCGCTTTTATAGTAATCATAGTTATTACATTTTTAACGTCAAATTCGCCACATGCCACAATCACTGGTGACTGATGTGTTTTACCTTACCGCGCAGAAAACCAGCGGCACGATACAGCAGCCTAACGAAAAACTGCCCGTGGATGATTTCGAAGCGGACGTGGAGCTGAGAAACGCGGCCGAAATCCCGGGAGTGCTGGGCGATAAATTCGATCACCTCTGCTCGGGGCGCGGGTCGGTTGTTTACGCGAGAGAAGCCGACCTTCTCGCTTCGGCCGAAGGTAGGATGCCGATGATCCCTTTCGTAAATAAAAAAGCCCGCTTCTTTCTCACTTGGATTTCTGCGTCTTTTTGGTAACGGAGACCAGCGCCGGTTGTTGATTCAGCTGGCGGTGCGAAGCGCTCCATTACCAGGTGTCTTGGCTCGACCCGGCGTGAAATAACGACGCTTTTGCGGGATTCCCAACTAGGCCGTTTGATGCGTGTTGTCGTGTAAATCGCAGTTCTATCGGGCCCCTACCTGTCACGTATCGTTTCTGGTATTGTGTGTTTTAGACGCGTGATTGATTGCGATGCGATCGTATACTTTGATTTTGCGGAAGAGCCTGTCGTAAATTGCGGAGCCGGAGCCCTTTGACGCGCGTCGGAAGAGTTTTTTGCTAAGTAATGGAATTATAATCGATAATTAAGGCGTTTTTTTCGGACTCGCAGACCTGTATTTACGGTCTATTATACCGTGCTGCGATACGGCAGGTACTGTAATCA
>ATSW01106172.1:0-12026 GCA_000444245.1 Botryllus schlosseri | reverse complement strand
ATTTGGATTGGATTAGGACATAGAAATTTCAAATCCGCTCATCTCTGGTACGCACCACTGTAGGACAATGTCGAAGGACACAATAGGGNAACAATCTGGNAACCGCCGATATATATAGCTCTGNTANNNGGTAATGGTGATTTTTTTAGAATCTTTTAGCTGCAGTTCGGNGGATACAGTGACGTTCTGAAGAAAAAGAAAATGTTCGGTAANAAATTCTTTTTNTAAATTCCTNNTTTTAAATTTGAGGCAACACAGTGCAAATGAAGCGTTTACTCCACTGAAATCGGTGAACATAGGAGGAAAAAATAAACTAACGAATATAAATATATTTGCGAAGTCACGGTCAATATCTGGAGGTANCTTTTGTTGAGCCAAGGTAGATTNTACGAAATCAGAAAGAAGCTTGTTGCTACCTTACCGATAATGCAATACAATATTTGCTTGTCCGNACCTCGATAATGTAATTGAAAACAACGTCATGTACGTNATAATTCAAAACATTTAAAATCATCCAATGAACATTTCNATAGTGATANCGGGTCATATAACATAAAATGACAATGAAGGCGAAGACAATGAATGCAGCTTGTGTCTGTAGGAGAAGTCGATATGTCTGATAATGGTGTAAGATNATCTCACTTGCTAGAAAGTNTATTTATTCTGTATAAACTGCTTGAATTCCAACTTANTTGCGATCATGCTTTACGGATGTAGATATATTTCNAAATACCGTTAGATTTAGTTTGGGCTCGACATACTTGGTAGAGCAGGGTATTTTCATGTATTTCTGTAATTCTGTAACTAAAATCATCGAAACTGATTTATGTGTTACAGGCATATGCTNTGAAGTATACCANGCCTAGGGAGGCNAAAAAGAAAGCAGACACAGCATTGATGTTGAACATCATTGCAATTGGCATCGGCGTCTCCATCGTTATCGCCGCCACGNTGCTATTCAGTTTTGGTTGTTTCAGAGTGCAATAAAAAGGTCTNCAATTTATCGACTTACCACCTTACCATCACGATTCAGCAGGCATTGNACCTAATATCATTAAACATATCTACTATGACAAACATTGGTTTATGAACACCGAACAACGGAAGTACTTTTCGTNTATTAGGAGTAGNCCTACTCGGCAATTATGTANTTTAATNCATTTCTATACCGCTGGACTTTGCGATCATCATGTCTAGCATGTCTTTGATTTTTAAAAGCGAACGGATTTATACGTAAATGTTCGTCACGTGTTGGTACTATATTCATGATGCGATGACTAGTTCTCGCCACAGTGCCTTGAGNAAGTAGCGCCTTTTACGTATTCATTTCATCCGCATGGTTTGGTAAATGAAATCACGTATCCAGCAATATCATGGCGGTGATATAGAATGGTTTATATTGCACTTATTTTAAGCAATTGTGTGTAAACGTTTCAGTTGTACTTGATACACCNGAATCCTGNTCTNAAATAGCCTTAATTNTCCTACCAAGTGCATATANCTCATGCATAGCTCTATAGTAGAGGTNGGCTGCTTTTCCAGTCGGCGNGCCTCATGTGGAAAACAACGTTCTTGNCGGCCGGATTACAGAATCGATACATTAATCGCGTATTNATCCATTTATACGAGGAATAAATTNTATTTAATGTAAACTTAAGCTTAGAAACCAAAATCTGTNTTCATTGAATTTATTAACCTATTGTACTGGAATATTAGCTGTTAAAGNCAATCAGACATCCGTGGTCGAAAACGTTGTCAACAAGTTCTTTGAAATCTGGCTGCTTGTCGGATGTAGAAACCCATAGTAAGACCGTGCGTGTACGTGGACATCAGTTAAATTGAAACGTGGCCTTGTCTTGTTAAATGTTCATGGTCGAAAGTGTTTGCACGGAAATGTAGACAAATACCCGACCATAACAAGTAAAGTTTCATGATTATTTTTCTCAGGTTGGTGAACTTGGATTCATGCTGTGACGTATGCAATTTTCCAATAGTTTCAGAATAGAATTTCACTTTCACGGTAAAAGCTGTCTGCTGGCCGCTAAAAATCAATCTCTTTGCAGGCCGGATTTTCGTCCCATTAGATCAGTGATAGGCAGCATACGGCCCGCGGCGTGATTTTGAGCGGCACGCAGACATTTTTCGGTCTTACATTATAATGTTGCCCGCAGTCCGGGTCTGCATGCATTTGAAAGCAAACATCTTAGACCATGAACATGAACATGACAAATAGGCGTTCTAATCCAACTGATGTTTGCGTCAAGTCTTTGCTAAGGGTTTGTAAGTCAGAAATGAAGCCATGAAACTTGTTGAAAACTTTGATCGACCACAGATGTGTCATTGACTTCAACAGCTATTGAAGTAGGCTACATTACTGTATTAAATTCATCGACTACTGTTTTTGGTATCTATGATTTAAACTTGAAGTTCACTTAAAATACGGTTGTATAGGTATCAATCCAGGAATACGGCCAGTCGAGTACTTCATTTCCCCTATCGGGCCGCTGACTGGAGAGTTTCCAGCCCCTGCTTTAGATGAGCGGTAATTCAGCAGTGATTTATATTACTTCCAATTGTCACCTCTGGCACATTATTCTTATGCATATCGAATAACAAACTCACCCAACACGTATAGCTGTAAGAAATTTAATCTAGGTGTATTGACAGAGAAACCATATACTAATGACCAGAAACCTGTTGACAGGTACTAAATTGGAATGAAACAAATGATCGCACTGGCCTGATAAATATGAATGCTGAATATTACATATGAAGTAAATCAAGATGTGTGTAATGCATTGTAAACATGTGTTTCGTATCGATACAAATTTATTTTCTTGCCTGTTCACATCTGGGTTAAATTTCGTCGAGAACTAAACAATACATATTGATTTGCAGCATAAGCCATATCATTGGTTGAGGCAGGTTTGAATCGTTTGGTGTCGAACACGTTCATTTCACGGGCTCCTGTCTTTCATATTGATAGATGTTACGCATATATGGCAGTATTGATATGCCTCAAGTCGCGTTTTTTGAAGGAATTGACCTGACTTGGATCTGCTTCAACGAATGAGAAATATGAAATGACTCGTGACTAGGAGACAAGATTTAGAGTCATCAAACCAGAACAGACAAATAGAAATGCTGGTTTGTAAAAGCACATGACCAAAACTAATAATTTATTAGTTCGATTTCATTTCTGTTCCATTTTACATTCTGGTTTACATTTCCCTCACCACAGACAAAACAGCCTCGACATTCTCTTACTGTAGTCATAATGACTTTAAATGTCACTATTGTATCAATACAACCATACGTATATATATAGCTACCTAACCTAGGTTAGTTATATATAGTATATATAACCAGTTAGCTGAATAAAAAACTATAAGCTCTCTTGGAAATTACGAAGAAACATGTTCAAAGATTACTTTTAACTGCATGCTGTAAGCAGTTCGTTAAAAGATGGGAAAGATTAAATACTTCATTTCCGTTTCGTATATAAACAAACGCTCGATGGTGTAAAATGAACGTTCAACTCGTTTTATTGTGAAAATCGGACAATAATATGGAAACACAGAGCGTGGTAGCGCCATCGTCGCAATTGGATCAAACCCCTGCGACATCACTATGGCGAACGTCCCATAAAAGGTTCAAATTTCAATCCCTATAAGATTGATTTCCGATGCTTCAATTAAATACGAGGATTCGCAATATCAGGATAGTTGCAGAGGCAGCGATTCCGATGACAAAGCCCGCGATGTTCAATGCCTTGGCTGCGCGCGCTTTTGAACGCGCTTTATGGGGATCGTGGGCCCGCAAACTGTTGGCCTGGAATGTATTGATGTAAAAATAACATCACGAACATAATATAGAATATAATATGCATGAACGTCCAACTGGGGCGGGCTATGGATGCCGTCACAGAATCGTGAAATCGCATCACACTAGCACACCAGAACAATGGTTATCCTCCGGAGGACAATTGGGTGACAGCTTTTACAATAGCAACACAGATTACCCAAGAGCTATATCATTTTCTCTCTATACTGATTGGCCATTACGGCACTCGGATTTTCATCAGAATTAGAAAGAAGTATAGTGACCTGACAGCTAGATGTCGACATGTGAATTACAGATCAGCAACTGACTAACGCAATCAATCCGACAACTATTATTTAGAACGGATAGCTTGTGTTTATAAAGAAAAGCTCAGGTCTATCTAGCTGAAAAAGATTTTTGCCACCTGCAACGTTATTGTCTTGAATAAAGACACACAATTATGACCTTGCCAAATATATTTTCTTGAGGTCAATGATTGCATCATAGAATTAAAAATCCGTTTTTAATCTGCCATTCAGTAAGATTCAGTGAGTTATGCGGGGAGGGGGGTGTGTGCCAGGTAGTCAGTGCTTGACCTGTCGTCGGATATATTGACGAAAAATCTGAAACCCTTCAATTATTATTGATACTCATGAATGACTAATCTTGATCATTCTTGCTCCCAATACTATGTAATTTACTTGTTTATTGTTGGCCGATACACGGCGAGAGGTGAGGTGAGGCAGGGACGAGACAGGCCACGCATATAGAAGCGACAT
Source organism: Botryllus schlosseri (assembly GCA_000444245.1). Classification (NCBI taxonomy): domain Eukaryota; kingdom Metazoa; phylum Chordata; class Ascidiacea; order Stolidobranchia; family Styelidae; genus Botryllus; species Botryllus schlosseri. The sequence continues at coordinate 7,425 of ATSW01106172.1, read as the reverse complement.
TCAATATAGATATGTGATACATGTTGCAATTGATAACAACTATCATTGTCGCATTGATTTTGAAAATAAAAATATTAATAACGTTAGGACAGAACGCCCACGAATTATCAAGGAATATGGAATCCGGCGTTGTTACGTGCAATGACACCGCAGTGGTAATGTTCAGATTAATCCAACGTATCCTATGGATGAAGGGTGATGCTAATGTGAAAAGAAAGGTGTCGACAACTGAATCCATTATATCATTTTGGGTCTATATATTTGTAAATCTGAGTCTAAATGGGTTAGTGCCTCTCATAAATTATCTTCACAGTATATCTGGGAGCTATGTCGTATTTATAAGAACGAGGCCTATGACTATCAGTTACCTGCGTCCTGATTTTCCCAGACATGTCCGAAATTTTGATGGTAAAACAGCGTCCGGGGGAAATGCAAAAATATGCTTAAATGTACAGACAGTTAAAGACAGTTGCTTGATCACAACTAAAGTGATCAAAGTTGAGCATACCCTCATTCACTTGTCCTTTAGTTGGGTGTATTCCAGAAGGAAAAACATCAACACTTCGAAAAGTTTCTCCACATTGCAACTTCTTGCAAGCAACAGCAGATTTGGATGTTTTTCTTGTTAACATTATGTCAATTACTTGTAGTACTTGTACATATGATAAACCACAATCTGCTATAAGTAGAACACGATGAAATTCTGATTCTGTGCTTATACTAGACTAGACAATGTAATTTCAATTCACACACATAGCCAAGTATATTACAGCAACCTGCTGTTCTGTTCATTCAGCCAGTGGCCTATGACACTGCACAGTGCTCAAGGAGGAGTCAGATATAACAGATAATTTAATGATCAATTCTACGATACACCAGAACACTTTTAAAATGAATTATCATCACTCCTACTGTCAGACTTGAGGCTGACTATCAAAGTTCCAGAATAATCTAAAGATGAGTGCAGAAGCTTGCACAATATGTATAATATATAAAACAGTTTACATGTCTCGAGTGTTACGGAAAATCGTCATTTTCTACAAAACATACAGGTATGAGGTATATATAACTTATATAGCTGATTTACTGTAACTGATTCATAGTTTAAACAATCTAGGCCTATCGTTTGTTGTAGAGTTGAACGGGAGATACCTGTTCCACCAAGTTCATGACATAAAGGTTTGTGATGATGTAATATGATGAAAGTTCAATCATTCTCTCTACTGATCAAAATTATGCTAGGGTGGTATAAAAATCAACTCATTGGTCAACCAAACAAGATTTTGTTGTTAAAACAGGAATATCACAAATTGTAACATGCAAATTGGCATTGCAAACTATAGTTTTACCTATAGGTAAAACCAACAACATTTTAATGGCGGTCTAAAAATCAATAATTTGCTCGTAACTTGTTTTCTGTACATTTTCAAGACAAATTTCTATGGAAGTGAGATAGAAACATGTTGCTTCCGCAGCTTTTAAGCCCAATATTAGCTTCCTAGCATAAGCGGTTATCCAGATATGGCAAAATTAGCTATTTTCGGCTCGTTTGGTAAAATTGCACGGCCACTAGAGGGTGCAAACACCTGAAATTATGATAGAATTAATTTATTTGAGATTTGGGACCAAATATCAAAGGCACTTTTTAAAATTCAAATTTTTCTTTTTTTCACTCCACCCTATTGTGACGTTACAGTGGGTACTAAAGAGTTTCGGGATTTTAGGCAAAGATACTATAGTAGCCCAAGCCCAGGAGTGCCCAAACTTTCCGGCCAAAGGGTCACATGCAATTTACGAATCACTGTGTGGGTCACTTGAAGGTTAATGACCATTTTCAAGACGTCCGAGAGGAGCGCGTCTGATTTGGGAACAGTGAAAAACAGACTAATCTGACTACACATCGAATATATAGATATTATTTATGTCATGAACACTCAGTGTTCATTTATGTCCTATAGTCACGACAAGTGGGAATAATGTACAAAGTGTATTCGGTCAGTAATGATGCTAATATATTGCAAATATTCCGGGTCACCTCTGTATACCGCAGGTCTAAGTTTTCAGAACAGGACAATTCAGCTACTGGACACATCTATATCGAAGGTTGCGGGTCATATGTGCATAGGCTTCATCGTCGACGATCTTTCTGCGAGCGCTGACGCGAAGTCGCTTGCTGGACGACACATCTCTCATAATTGCAAATATAGTTGGAGCCAATTCTGTAAACTGGTCGTATTTTTACCTTTTTTCAATTTTCAGCAGGGGTTGCTAAATTCTGAAGCGGGAAATTAAGTTACAAAAAACTGCGCGAAGCGCGAAGAAATAGTTAATCTTCAATAAATCTGTCTCGAAATATCATAATTATAGTAATATGCAAAGATCTACAAAGACAATGGTGTTATGCCAATGCACCCGAACTGACATTTTATTCATCTACATCCAAAATATCGCGCTCAGCCTTATCAAACGGTCAAACGGATCGATTTTCTTTATTATGGGGTTCGCGAAGATGTTAAACGTAATCAGCTTCCAAAAGAGTCCGTGAGTAAGTCTGGGAAAAGATGCTGACCGTTTTTCAGTAATCGGCTTATCAAATTCTGAGCTGGGCCTCAAAACATTTTCAAATTAGTAATCGAATCGCGACCATGAAAGGTTGAAAACCGCCGGATGTGCAACCTGCTGGTGTTGATCTGCATTTAGGCTCATGAAAAGTCTTAACCGTGCGACATGACATGACTTTACGATGTATAATTCCGTACCCTGTATTTTCGAAGTCATCATCCTCCACCAGCTCCACCGCTAACTATTATTATATGGGCGGAGATGGTATCAAAGTTTTATAGTAATATATGGATGAAGCAATAATATAGACAGATTTCATTCACAAAACTTAACGACCAGATTCATATAAAAGCTAGATCCATATAGTAAGGCTCCAGAATTCGCATCGATCACCCTATGGTGGGCTCAAGATCAGTGTTTATTTGGACGAGAGGGGGCTGAAAAAATATTGTTTCGATCCTGGTTACAAGATAAACACACAACCTCATAAATGCACCGACCTAACATTATAAAGGCTCCTGATCCGGATCGGTACCACTTATGGTAGATAGGCAAAACTTTGCTAGTGACGTCATACTGAAAGGCAATGTGCTCTGCCTCATTTGAAAATCCGCGCTAAAGAGTGTCCGGAATTTTCTCCGCAAAAATATGGTAACCCCAAATTTCACGGTCAGGCCAATCAAATTTTTGGTTGACCTTGCAAGGCTACAATGAATTACCTGAGTAATTGTTTATTTGATAACATGAATAATTTCATAAATTACCTCGCGGGTCACGGGTTGGCCGCCTCTGCTGTAAACCTACCAAATCTAAAGATTCAACCACAGCGACGAGAACAAACTGTTTGTAATCAAAGATATATTAGTATATGATCTCCATGTCAGTCAGTTGCTCCGTACAAAGAATATCTTTTGGCTGGAGTATGCAGAACGGTGATGAATAAAATCGGTGAATACCAAAAGTGACGCAGTACATAGCAAAGCAACGAATGATAACATATTTGTTCATGAAGAGCGTTCCTGTTTAGTCCTTATCTCATTCTTTCCGAGCTCCTCGCCGATTTGTCTTCATCATGGCCATTATGCGTTTGTCACGCTTCGGCGAGGGTGAAATTTGGTAACTGGAATCCGCGATTGACTCGCTTCAGACAGGCGCTAAACAACTATGAATTCATACCGAATACCGAATATTGATTTCGGCATTATAATGGCGTTGTAGTCAATACCCGTAAAATGGGACGGTAATAACATCATAGGCAGCACATTATAGATAGTCAATATTAATTCAATCATTAGTCTACGTAGATCGCGGTTTTCGCGGGTGTATTATAGTTAACAACTTGAAGAATTATGACAAAGCTACAACCCTATTGTTGATTAAAGTACTCCAGAGTCTTGAGCAGAGAGGAAATATAAACCGTTCAGTATATTCGGCGGTGAAGCCGGATTTCATCGCCTTTTATCCTATTTTTATGCTTGACCTACGCTTGAAATCTTGAAAGAGACTTGTTGGCTACATTTTTCAGCGTACGTTCATATAGGCAACGTCCTCGTATCCTAGTCTATCTCTCCCAGTCTAATCCTAGTAGTAGGTCCTAGTATCTTTGAAAATGGATTCATGTGAATCCGAAGCGTACGATCAAGACATCACTATTCCACAACAGCAATTTGGAAATGTGTCGTATCCAATGCTTCTGCCGGAATACCAGCTTCCAGAATATCCCAACCAACAATCCACACCAGTGCGACAAATGCCTCGTAATCAGCTTTTTGTCTTAGTCAACCAACCGTGGATTCAGGATCATTCACAACACATGGTGAGGATATTTCGCCAGTTTTTCCCATACTAAGATTTTAGACAGAATTCCAGTCCTGCTTAATGATACCTATCGACAGACACGTGTCGTCGATTCAAATGATCCTACAGATATACTGCTAAGCATTTCTATTTCATTTCAGCTAGGCGAACGATCGGTACCCGACTATTTCAATCTATCTATCTTCACGACGCTATTCTGTTGCTTTTGCGTAGGGATAGGAGCGATTGTCACTTCTAGTCAGGTAAAAGAAATCAGTGCTTGTCAACATTTTTCATAATGATATACCCTTTTAAAGTTTACGCAATACCTATTCACCCCGGTACACTTACGGAATACACTGAATTCGTAGAATAATGATAATCATAATTAAGATGATGAAGGCTGTAAGATATAAGCTGTCGCTGCGGTCATTATCTGGAGGTATCTTTTGTCGAGCCAAGATAGATTTCACGAAATCACAGCGAAGTTTGTTGCTGCCTTAACCATAATGCAGTACAATATTTGCTTGTCAGGACCTCGAAAATGTAGTTGAAAACAAAGTCATATACGACGTAATTCATACCATCCAAAATTATCCAATGTACATTTCTATTGTTACCTCGGGTCAAATAACATAAAATGACAATGAAGGCGAAGACAGTGAATGTTGCTTGTGTCTGTAGACGTCGATGTGTCTGGTAATGCTAAGATGATCTCAATTGCTGGCCAGCAGTATATTTATTCTGTATAAATTGATTGTATTTCGACTTGAATGTGATCATGCTTTGCGACAGTACAATGTACCATGTACTGTACATGCATGTCTAAATACCGTTTCATACTTGATAGAGCGGAGTATTTTCGTGTATTTCTATAATTCTGTAGCTAAAATCATCGAAACTGATTCATTTGTTACAGGCATATGCTATGAAGTATACCAAGCCTCGGGAGGCAAAAAAGAAAGCAGACACGGCGTTGATGTTGAACATCATTGCAATTGGAATCGGCGTCTCCGTCGTTATCACCGCCACGATGCTATTTCATGTTGGTTGTTTCAGAGTGCATTAAAAAAGTCTACAATTTATCGACTTACCACCTTACCATCACGATTCAGCAGGCAATATAACTAATATCATTAAAATATCTACTATGACAAACATTGGTTTAAGAACACCGAACAGCAGACGTACTTTTCGTGTATAAAGTAATACGTTTTACGTATCCATTTCATCTGCGTGGTGTGGTAGGTCAAATCAGATATACACCAACTCATGGCGGTGATATAGAATGGTTTATAATGCACTTATTTTAAGCAATTGTGGGCAAACGTTTCATTTGTACCTAATGCACCCAATTCGTGATATTTAATTGCTTTAATTCCCTACCAAGTGCATATTGATCATGCCTAGTTCTATAGGGGTGGGCATTGGGCAACTTCTCTGGTCGGCGGACCTGATGGGAAAAATGACGTTATCGGCGGGCCGGATTACAGAATCGATACATTAATCGCGTATTCATCCACCTATACAAGGAATAAATCGTATTTAATGCAAACTTAAGTTTACGGTATAGAGACCAAAATCGATATTTTATGAATTTATTACCTTAATGTACTTCAATATTAGCTGTTGAAGTCAATCAGACATCCGTGGTCGGACAAATTGGCTAACAAGTTCTTCGAAATCTGGCTGCTTGTCGGATGTAGAAACCNTTAGTAAAGACCGNNCGTGTACGTGGACATCAGTTANATTGAAACNTGGNCTTGTCTTGTTAAATGTTCANGGTCGAAAGTGTTTGCACGGAAATNTACACAANTACCCGANCATAACAAGTAAAGTTTCANGATTGTTTTTNNCAGGTTGNCGAACTTTGATTCATGCTGTGACGTATGANATTTTNCAATAGTTTCAGAATAGAATTTACCTTTCACGGTAAAATCTGTCTGCTGGCCGCTAAAAATCAATCTCTTTGCANGCCGGATTTTCGTCCCATTAGATCAGGNATGGGCAACATACGGCCCGCGGCGTGATTTNGAATGGCACGCAGACATNTTTCGGTCTTACATGATAATGTTGCCCGCAGTCAGGGTCTACATGCATTTGAAAGCAAACATCTTCGACNATGAACATTAACATGACAAATAGACGTCCCAATCCAGCTGATGTTTGCGTGAAGTCTTTACTAAGGGTTTGTAAGTCAGAAATGAAGCCATGAAACTTGNTGAAAACNTTGANCGACCACAGATGTCTCATTGANTTCAACAGCTATTGNAGTAGGCTACATTACGGTAATAAATTNATCGANTACTGTTTTTGGTNTCTNTGATTTNANCTTGAAGTTTACTCAAAATACGGTTGTATAGGTGATGTATCAATCCAGGAATCCGGCCAGCCGAGTACTTCGTTTCCCTTATCGGGCCCGCCGACTGGAGAATTTCCCGNCCCCGCATTAGATGGACGCTAATTCAGCAGTGACCTCATAAAGATTTATATTACTTCCAATTGTCACCTCTGGCACATTATTCTTATACATATCGAATGACAAACTCACCCAGCACGTATAGCTCTAAGCATTTAATNTTGGTGTANTTTACAGATGAACCATCTACTAATGACCAGNANNCTGTTGATGTACTAAATTGGAATGATACAAATGGTCGCACTGGCCTGATAAATATGAATGCTGAATAATACATATGAAGTAAATCAAGATGTGTGTAATGCATTGTAGACATGTGTTTCGTATCGAAATAAATTTATTTTCNTGCCTGTTCATGTTCACATANGTGTTAAATTTCGTCGAGCNNATCACAATAGGGGAGATGTGGTACCGATGGATCACTNGGACCGAAAATACTTTGAAAATTCTTTATGATAATTCCATGATTACCCCCCGTGAACTTGTCTACAATTGCATGCTGGCAAAATCTTTCCTCACATACAAAAAAAATCGACGTGGGCGAGCTATGTGGGGTCTCTCACAGATGATTTTTGTTTTTGGGGGTCTAAACTAAATTTAGATCGACATATACATTTTTCTTTGTAACCTTCAACACGAACAAACCA
>ATSW01106152.1:0-18039 GCA_000444245.1 Botryllus schlosseri | reverse complement strand
GCTGAATCCGCAAAAATAGGGAAATTGAATGAAATTGTGAATGAAAAATATATGCAGCAGCCAGCAGATATCAATTTCAGTTCATATCAAATCACAGTGCATTTCATTCTCATAAGCACGAGAACGGTTAACACCAAGCTTGATTCGTTTTGCACCATACCAGGGGACACCAACACGCGGGTCACAGGTGTCCGGCGATCAGATTTGTGTTTTTTGAAGAACACGAAGTAAAGCATTTCGAAATGCTGAAATTGATTACAGTTTCCAATTGTTGTTGTTGTTTCAAAATAAGCTGTTCGCCTGTGCCCAACAACACTGTTACTCACTAGCTGAAACAGATTCGGCGATGGCAAAAGCATTCCATCGACGGAGAGTCAGCTGATATGAGTATATTATTGCCTTGACGTGCAATGGCCCAGACACTGCAAAGACCGAGACGCGTAGAAAACAGCCCAGGGCTTCCCCCACAAGATCTATCTTTAGAATATAGTCTTTCAGCTAGTGACATGTCTGGCTAGTCCCATCATCGATTCATTTAGTCGCTGAAAAGCGTTGTCAGGTAGCGTGCGCAACGCGCACTGCGCAGCTCATGGTCCAAAATAAAATGAAGTTTATGATCATGATATTTCATGTATTTGTACTTCTTTAATAAATAATACTTCTTTTGCGGTAACCATGCCCATCGCCCATGTTAGTCAGCACGGCGTTGTACTAACGTAAAGTTCTTAAAACGTGGCTGCTCAACTGTATAGCCTATTTTGTCTCGATATTGCGTTATTGGGGCCCGCGGCTTCTACCAATTTGAAAAGTGACCCGCGACCCGTTTTGATGGCTGAATGGCTGAAAACTCTTTCTGGTAGAGCTGGTGTTGCAGTCATGCCTACAAGGGCTGGGCAAAATCGAGTACCTGAGTGATTCGATTCTGAATCACGTATTATGATTTGAGTCTAGTCGAGTATTCGAGTATCACTAATTATGACGTCACAACAAAATGTAATATGTCAAAGTTCGGATATGTACCTTTTGTGCCACCACAGCGAATATAAGGCCTGTTATCCATCACATTTAAGATGCTTGGGTATTTTTTCGACCCTACCGATTTCATTGCACTTTATTGCAATGTTGTGGGAGGATCATGACTTCGGAAATGTATTTCCAGTAACGGTCGTAGCTTTGCACCGTTTGTTTGATATGCTGGGACATGGCCAATCAAGGTTTCAAGGCTTCCACAGTGGAAAATAGTATCGAAAGTCGGAACCATAATTCGACTTGATAATAAAACCTTCAGTAAACAGAAGCGTATAATTTTAGTACTCGAAAAAATCGTCTTTTGCTACTCGACTCGAATCATTAAAATAATTGCTCCATTCAGATTCGAGTACTCGAATCATTGTGCCCAGCCCTACCTACGAGTTCTTGAGCAGCAGCCTTAAGATGGGGAAAATTATCTCTCTTTTCCTGTAACTCAAAACATCACAGTACAATGAGTACATGCTCTCACGCTCTGGTGAGAAATATCTTTCCACTTCATCCTCTGATATATTTTCTTTGGCTAGATCTGAAGCAATTATCATCTTTTCATTGATGTAGTTGAGGGCATGAAAGTGAACAAGCCTGTGTTAACTTATCTCGTTTTCTTCGCTACTGTTCTGTTTGTCATCGAAACTAGAATGATGTTAGCAGACTACAAGCTACTATGCCACGCCAGCGTAGCTATTACTCGTCACAATACTATGACTGTATGAGTAATACGATGGCGGCTTGACACCGGGATTCCCTACGCGAGGGGGAAATTCTTGTTAAATCGCTGCAAAATGCCGCGCACAAAGAGGCATTTTCAGGAAAACAATAAATTAGGTTGGAACTAGAATTAGAGAAACATTTCTTAAATTAGATTAGAATTAGATTACTAGCGCTTCGCTCTAATTTAGTGAAATTAGACAACTAGAATTATCTAGTTGTCCAAGTCTGCTTTGATGTACCGCGGGCTTTGGAAAGTATCGCGAATACACCCAGGGCCGAATTTAATCACTACCCAAACATTGGTCTTGGGCCCCCAATCGGTGATCTACCATACTTCTGGTGGAGATCGACTCACCAGACCCCCATTTATACGACGGACCAATCGCCTTACCAGATGCACGGGGATGGCGTATCAAGTTTGGAAAATTGAATGTGGCGTCGTTTAGTCGCGCGAAAAACCTTCAAATTCATTAAAGGAAGTAGTCAATAACACTGGTACAATTGCATATAATACTATCGATTGCTTATCCTTTGTCATCCCACATGATCAGATGGTGGTGGCGGTGTCTTCGAATATTAGGCACATCAATAATCAATAATTACTAGGGCAAGTTTTTGCAACTTTTTTTTACAGCTTCCGACAGCTTCTTAGACACTCAGGATCTATGTACTATGATGTTTCAAGCTCTTGGAGGGATTTTATAGTGCAACGTTTTGCAACTTTTCTCCATTTTTCATACCAATTTTTACATCAACTTTTATCAAATATTGCGCCACAATAGAACTAGGAGTGATTTGAAAATGTGCAATAAACTACTTCTCGTTTGGTTCTATTCACTTTGATTTGAAAGAGCAATATGATGGGTTATAGCTGCATCTCACTCTCATCTATCTATCAATGACTTGCGAGCAAGAAGTTCAACTACCCCTGCCAAGCACCACCGTGTCCGAACAATATGTAAATAGATCGTTTCATTGATTTTGTCGTTCAAATGTGAGATAGTTTCCCATTTCACGGGCGTCCAGTTGAGACCACTGAAAATTACATTTTCACTGGGTCACCTTATTCAGGCTGTTGATTTTCGTTAAAGTCGCCAAGAGTAAGTTTTTTCTGCAACGCCTTGGGTCAAGTTTGCAGAACTAGGGGATTGGTGGTGTGTTATTTCAGGGGGAGTGGTTATCGCTATGTTATTTGGCTTTTTTGGGGAAATCTATTCCCGCATTGCGTAACTATATCTTGCTGCGTCTCGGGAAAAATATGATTTTTGGCTGCCTCGACAGAATGTCTGTGAAATGGCAAAGTAACAAGTTTGACAGCTCTGCAGGAACTTGGTTATACAACGAAACCTTTCGAGTATCTAGTACCCTACTAATTCAACACAAATTATAAATGCAACTTTTTTTACTGCGCAACTTTTGTCAAAATTAAGTGCAACATTCTCGCGATTTTAGTGCAACAAAAACTTGCCCTAGTAATTACACATCTTCGGGCGGGTTCATTGCGTGTTTTTATTCCGTGACGTCCAGTCAGGCTTGTTGATAAAGTCAAAATATATTAGAATCGCCCCGCAACGTATAAGTCTGAACCAGCATGTTACACGCACATAAATAATCCCTAAGCGATACTATAGCAATGAACAGATTTCCCGCGAATACAACTCTCAAAAATACTGTTATGTTAAATTGCCGAATAATTTTGGGCCCCTTCGAGCGAGGTGCGGTTGTCACGGTCCTGAATACATCTATATTTGCGATAAGCTGTGGTGTAACCATGTGGCAGGCCTACAGTGGTGTATCGACGTTGTGATGACTTCAATGTGTGGATGTTTGTGCGGAAAAATAGACTACTTTTAACCGATTTGAGTGCTCAAATAGATTTACCGACGCATAATGGAATCTTTTACGTTATCGCGAGCTAAAGAATAAAAATGTCTGGGACGCGTGGTCACAAGCTACTCTCGGAAGCTCAATCTACCGTACTTCTTTTTTGACCCTGCCGTATTGGAAATAGCTTCTTTTAAATTCTATTTCAGTAGACCTTACTACTTTCTTCATTTTAATCATGACTCTACCGCTGTCATACTCCTGTTGACAATGAAAGATTGTAGCGGGTTCGCTGTCCTTGGCGTGACCGGGCCTTATCGTATTTCGCTGAAGTGACGAAGTACATAATACATAACTAGAGGTCACGGTCCATCGCAAATATGAAATCATTTTTATGACCATCGAACAGGACACGTGAACGTAGGTCTATATTACCAATTATCGTCACCTCGAAGAAAATAAACAGAAGCTTGGCGCCTTGTTACCATAAATAATAAAATATAATAATCAATTATAACACTGGTTAAAACACTCTCGATAACTCTCTTCGTCTCTAGGCCTCCGTCAAAGACTTTCACCCGATACCGATCACTGCACCACCGACGACGCAAAAATCTGTAAATACGCTTGGGTGAGGATTCATACTTAACTATGACCCTGACGTTAGATGGCTGGTGTCAATTTACGTTCCACAATTTAATATAAAATCGGACGCGTCTATATCCATTTTATTGCCATGCAGTATATTGCGAAGTTGGATTCGTTAAAGATAATATTTGATAATTCTCTCAGGAACGGCAGAAACAGCAGACGGCAGAAACCAAGCCAAAAGCTGTTCGGTATGGATATTATTGGTCTTGGATCTATCCACCCATCATTTTATACAATGAACGTCTTTAACCAGGTCCGACCGCTTTGACGACGAACGATATTTACATACAGCTACTCTACCACCGGGAAATACACCACAACGCCGCGACATGGCTCAGCAATTGCACCGCGCACCCGTGTCAGACCTCACGTCGTCAGAAATGCTAATCAGTGCGGAATCCCAAGAGAGCTCAACGACTACTGTGAACGAGCAGGAGAGAGGGAAATATCCCGACGGTTCTTCGAATGTGCCGCTCATAGGTAGGAATTAGTGAAAGTGAGTCAGCGCGCTGTTTTGTCTGTGGATGTTTTTCTTTGGAAAGGATGGTTTTTGACCGTTTCTCTATGACGCCCCCTAACCGTGCTTCGTCAGACAAGACAAGACTACAAGCAAATGTACCACGCGTTGATATATTCAATTCATATTGAACACTTAGATGGGACAGTCCGCATCCAATTCGCCATTTGATGTTCGACTTCAGCGAATGGTCAACGTAATTTTCCTTCAACCTCAACTTTCCTAGGCTTACTTGGCCTTAACAGCAACGAGTGCAGAGAATGCTAGTACCCACATACCTGGAAAACCAACAAAATCAAAGACCGATGAGCCTGGGTTGAGATAGTATGAAAGTAAATAGGACATGAACCTGCCCAAGACGCCTACAATTTTGTTTCTGAAGTGGTCGTTCGCTGTGGAGTCGAACTTCAGCTCAACTTATACTAAATACATCGCGGAGTTGTCGATAAACTTGCAAGCTTCGCGCTTGTGATCCCAGGGAAATACTTGATAAAATATTGAGAGTTCTCTCTGAGATCGTATCTACCAATTACATAAGATTATATTTTTGTGCATTCTATTTATTGTTCTTGGCAGTTAGTGCTCCTCTGCTGCTGTTTTTTTTAATTATATTGAAACAGGATGAAGACCCATGCTTGGGTAGACTTTTTATCGAATATCATTTATACTTGGAAATCTTCAAGATTATCTTCCAAGTATATATACATTGACCGTGTAATTGTCAATTAATACCACGAACATTTCACATATACTCCTACCATTTTGGAACTTAAAACCTGGACTTGTTTGTTCCGGGGCCTAAGTTAAGTCAAACTCGAGATTGTAGACAAAGCAGATCAAAACACATTCGCATCAACGGGTCCGTTCCGATTCTTTTTCATCTCTTCTTGAACGAAATGAAACGGAATCATATATTTGTTTCAACAGAACCGAGCACGCCACCTCCTCAAATATCCCGCAGCAAGTGCCGAGCGTCAAAGTCAATTATGTGCGCACTAATAGTTGGACTCATAGTCGGTTGTGGTATTGCATTCGCGATCTTTTGGGTTAAGATGACCGCAATTTATGCAGGTATCGTGTCCAGTATTCGATTACCTGCGATAATTCCTATCGTCAGAATGATATAATCCTCCGTTTTCTCAGGGTGTTGCATCAACTGTTTCGACTTGACCGATTCCGGCATTCGCAGTAATTGCTCTGTCGATGCCAATTCAAAAGTATCAGTCGGCATGAAATGCAGTTTTTCGTGTATGGACGGATACATCTTGAACGGAAACACGGATCAGCTCGTCTGCCAAACGAACGGGGTATGGTCCGGTTCTCTGCCGTATTGCAGGAAGAGTGGGTATTATTTTTGCGGATTTTTTCCGTTTGTCTACATTTTCCCGTTTCAGTAAGGCAATGTCCCAAGCTTTCCGCGCCTGCGAACGAGGGCGAATTCAAGTGCACTAACGGGTTCTACGAGAGGTCCACGTGCTCTTTTCAATGCAAGCCTGGATACCGGTTGCGAATCCCAGGGGATAATAGCACGCATGACTATGTTCAGGAGATGAGCGTTACCTGTAACGCAGACGAATTCGATAATTACCAATGGTCAGGACGGGAACCGTATTGTGAAAAAGGTATAGGAATCGATCACATATAATTAATTATACCGGTATTTCAATGTTTCGTTTCATCAACAAATAAATGAGAGGTGAAATCTGCACTCGATCGGTGTAAGCGGTGTCTTAAAAAAATCTACAAGAGATAGTAACCTGTACTAACCTTGCGAATCCTTACGCTAATCTGCAAGTCATCGGTGAACACCATACTATCGCAGGGTCACAAAAGACTATACCACATTACGGACTATCTACACATCAGACACATTACTATATGGAATACTGGTGCGCAAAATCAACTTAGCAACAATAACAGTGTGGAAAGAAATGAACTAATCAAACAAACATGATTATCACGAAAAATAGGGGACTATAACGAATATTTACTGGCAAGATAGCGTAGTGGTATAATCCACAGCTGTAATACCAATGGGTTGCGGGGTCGAGTCGACTTTGGTCGGACCTAAGTGTCGGAGGTATATCTTGGATCCCCCTCGCCATATCACCCGTCTACTGTGAGCGGTGTCTTATAAAAGCCTAGAAGTGGGCCGTGCTACAAGTCGGCAGCCATGGAATAAAAGTGAGAAAATAAGCCTGGTGAAAATGACCATAGTAGTCAACAACACCATGAATGCCACAAACAACAAATACTGCGAATCCCTGACTGCTGTTGTTGTCTTAAAGATACCAGTTCAGAAATAGGAGGCTTCACCATGGAATGTGCCTCGCAACAGTATGTTACGAATTGCTGACTGGGTTTGAAATGAGCTGATAAATATTGGAGATAGAATCAATATTTCAAAGGGAAGGGTTCTTAATTTCGAACCCCGACGCCCCAAACACCCCTACTTGCGCCACTGCGCACGATGTCCCACCACAAAAGTCGCAATTAGGCCACTGATAGCGCCTAATTCCCTATACAGCCAATTATGACCAAGACAAGCGTAACATTACGGCCCACGTCCCTACTCCTGAGACTAACTTGGCACATGCCAAAAGTTAGCAGCTCAGGAATCATAATAAGTAGGGCAATATATTTTGACGTAAAAATCAGAATTTTGACGTTTTTTAACCCTAAAAAACTTGACCAAGAAAAAACTTGATTTTAACGAAATCTGGGCCTATGAAGAATTCCATTAGTAACATCACGTATTATGGTAGAAATAATTAAAATTTGTTGTAGTACAACGAAAGATACTTTCCTATATATTCTCGGGTAGAAAGTGTCTGTCCTTGCTAGAGGTCTACCGATATTGATTTTTGCAGGCCGATACTCACACGGCCGATAACCGATATCATAGGGTGATATTAATATGGAAGGAGCAGGGAACCATTTCGCAATTATATTATATATTTGGCAAGATGGCACTCGTACATGCCAGAGAAAGCTGAAAAACAAAGGAGAATTATTGCTTAATTGTACACATTCATTTAACTTTGGTATAACCCCAAAAGAAAAGCGTGATACAGAATTGCAGATTAGTCCAGTAGCGGTAGATTGTATTGCAGGAAGCATATAGTTTCTCATCATGCTCCCCATAGGTAATCTCATCTGTCAGGTATCGCCCTTTGCATTTAATTTCCAATATTTTTGAAATTTTTTAAATGTAAATTTCCAAAACGCTACTTTGCAGTTGTGCAATGCGAGACACTTAATTCTGACGTCACCGTCGTTACCGAATGCACACCCGATTCTCAAGACCGCACCAACGGTACCGTTTGTCATCTGTCATGTAAAGCACTCTCCATGTCGCTGGAGCACGAAGAGTCCATTGCCTATTGCTCCTCCGACGGAAAATGGAACACTACAGCCGGGGAAATTAAGTGCATCAAGGGTCAGTGGATTTCGGGATTCGCGCGTACTAGACTGCTACAATTTGCTTTATCTTCTAGCTTGCTCATCGCTGCCCGATGTAGGGAACGCTACTTACAACTGCACTAACGGACGCTTGTATTCCAGCCATTGTACATACGCATGCCAGAAGAACTTCGTGTTTGTGGTAATTATGAATATCTTCCGCGCTTATTTCGATTACTGCATGAGTCAGCATGAATAATCTTGCTTCGACTCGAAGTAGGACAATATAGTGCGGCGCAGTGATATCGAGGCAAATCGGACGGCCTGGAAAGCCTTTTATTTGATTCCAACCCGAAATGTGCGTTGTAAATGTTAAATTTAATGATTGATGAATTGGTAGATTGAGTCACAGAGTGCCGATCACCTAACTGGGAAAAATCGATTACCGGTTTTACAAGCAAGTCTTTGGTCTGACCCAGCCTATTCGAACTCGCGATAACCAATCGGGAAGCCGACTCTTGACCACTGCGCTATCTCGTTTGAAAGGAATGTTATGCTCCGGATCGTGTTTGTCGAATTCAGCGCCGATCCGAATCCGGCCATGTCCCTCTTAATGGTGCGATACTGGCTCCTATTCGAGCCTGTCACAAAGCTGCTAATCTAATCCGAGCCATAACGCCGGCATCTCCAAATCTTCGCTTTACAGCAGGGGTGGCCTGCGAGAAGGTGCAGACTGGCCCGCGCGGTAATTTTCGAAATTTGTTTTATAACTTATCGTTAACGTAATTTCGTGTAAACTTGCAAGGTCAGCGATAAATCTGACTAGAGTGTGACCGCGACAGTTGCGATACTGACGACTAAAAATGAGGTCATTACTTTCCATGGTTTTAAAAGCAAGCTGGTGACCATTTTTGAAATGGGGCGAAAGTGATGTGACTAGTGCCTGCCCGCTGACGCAATACATAAAACCCTATCGGACCACTGAAATTGGTCATCTACGTCATACCGTAAACTGCATGCGAGTGGTGTGACCGTCCCTGCTCTGCAGTCTACTAGACTAAGCACATTGTGACTCTACACTTGGACTGTACAGTGTACGTACAAGTGTGCATACGAACTAATCATTTCTCGTATTTTGTTATTGCCTCGCGGTTCGTAGTCAATTTAAATAGCTTTTGTTCCCAGGGCCGGTCCGACAGGGACTGTCAAGACAAAGGTCCTAAAATAGGAACTTGGAGTGCGCCACCTCCTAGGTGCGAATGTCCTTCCTGTAGGTCGGGGAACACTTGTCAAAATAGCGTGTCGTTCAAAGAGACGTGGCAAGCACTAAACACGACGGCAATGGTGAGTGGAAGGAAAATATCCGGTGAGATCGAGAAACCAGATATGTCCGGATTAGGATTTGGACATGGTATTTTAATTTATAATAACTTCAAATTTTCGAGAGATATTTGAGCTCTTACTGTATCTGTGGAGATAGTACATGAACATAAGACGGATTGTATTCCGAATTTCACCTTGAAATACTACATCGACTCGATATTGCACAAGTTACAAGTGTTATTAGTAAAACAGCATCAGATCGACGACCGCATATTTCAAGAAATGCAGCTACAGAATTTGCTTTGAAATAATAAAAGTCTTCCCAATCTCTACTAAATGGTCATTTGGTCACTTTGTTGCTGTTAATCTTTGTACAAGACGGGTGACTGTTGCACAATAATTGAGCTATATTTGATCTAAAACAGGTCTCAAACACGCGGCCCGCGGACGGCATGCGGCCCGCCAGGGCATTTTGTGCGGCCCGCGACGACATTTTAGATTTTTACTAATTTGACAATATATAAGTGTCACATATATCTTTTCAGGTTATAAAGTGAGAATGCCCTCTTAAGTTACTCCGAAAGCCTCAAACTATTCATCAAACTTCACTATCACATCAATTGCAAACGCTACCATGCAGTGGAAGATTCACTATTTCGCCAAATTTCCCATTCATGATTACAAATCGTGACCCTTAGACGATTCGTGACTGAAATTTGTGAGTTGGACTTAGGCGCGACCTTTCCTAAATTACTCAGACTCGGGCTAACTCGATGGCAAAATGAAAATGAATCGAGTGGACTTGGAGTGACTCGGAATGCCGTGAATTTGTTAGAACCATGGACGCAACAAACTAATCGCGTATCAGGGGAGTAATAGATCAGAAGGTCGCAGCTTGGTATTTCGCTAACTAAGCAAGTTATTATGGCAACCATAGGCAATCTGTTAGTTACATCTCTGGTCGCTAAACCGTGTTATNAAGGCCACTTNAAGGTATCGAGTACCGTAGTGNGACGCTCCAACGATGTAACAGCAATGGGCCGTTCGGCGTTCCGACATTTCAATNAGTAGGACACATTCATTAATATATTTTTATTTTATTTATATTTTTTTCTGCTCCTATATTTGAAGATATGTGGCCNTGAGATTAATAGCCTACTTATCAGAAGTATACCCGAATCATGGATTGGAATTACAATGCTCAAATTAAANATGTTTTGATATCAGATCAGTCTCTATTATCNATCTGTTAAATTCAAAATATTCATAGTAGCTGAAAAATAATACCCCGATAGCTTTTNTGATGGTATCATACATTTGTCCNCCATACGGTGTCTATATCTAATAATTATATATATAATATATCAAGTACGACAGCAATTCTATTCAAATAGNTATAAATGTGAGGATTCTATTCGTGCCAGGCTTAAATTGATACAAGAGTACATCACATTTTGACGATCTGTGTTCACTGTCAGTCTGTTGGATCGGCTCACTTTCAATAGGANAATNCATTCCCGCAAAATAAGGCCTACTTGGAAAGACACAGAATACCCCCATAAATGCTGCGGCCCGCGGCGTCGTCAAAACTGGAAAACTGGCCCGCGAGCACATTTGAGTTTGAGACCTCTGATCTAAAACTTGGTGGGTGGTTCGTGACGGTCCAAATGAGGTCCGCGAAGACAAAGAGGTTGAGAACCACTGATTTACAATCTACATGCCAATGCTAAATCGTTAGATCTGGCACACTCCACAAAATGTTGTTTTCCACATCGCAGTCGCGCATGGCAGATAGTAACCACATTTTTTCAACAGAAAACAGAATTTGATGGCCGACCGATAACCTGCAAGTCAACCGCAAAAGTGTTATCGAAGAAAGAAGGCCAGTTAAGCGGGTGTCAATGTAGAGACCAGATGTCTAACACAAACAAGCAATGCAATGACCAAGATCTGTCGATCGCTTGCTACAGGGCGTATTCTTCGATTTTGATCACTATGTCATTCGCGCATATATGCAAGCTACCATGTGACGCGCAGGATATGCCTGTACCTTGTAAACCTTAAGGTATACGACCTGCGTGAATCAAGCTACGGCGCGCTGGAATTAGCACCGACGCGGTGGGTGAAAAGAGCGAAATGACATGCAATTTCGCAGCGGAAAGTTTCATCACTTCACCTATTAGCCTGCTGCTATTAGAAAATTTAACTCTGTATGGAGAATCAGTAGTATCGCGAATCCCTGGTGGGATTCAATATTTTTGTCAGCCGGTTCTATCGCAAATATCAAATTTTTGAGGTTCTGTACTAAAAAGAGTGATTGTCAGGGTAACCAGTAGTGCAAACTGGTTGGATGACCTCGTAGCATTTCGTGAGGCGGTTCTATGAGCCCATTTTATCCGACGACTGA
Organism: Botryllus schlosseri; assembly: GCA_000444245.1. Classification (NCBI taxonomy): domain Eukaryota; kingdom Metazoa; phylum Chordata; class Ascidiacea; order Stolidobranchia; family Styelidae; genus Botryllus; species Botryllus schlosseri. The sequence goes on along the minus strand of ATSW01106152.1, from coordinate 6,172 downwards.
TTTAACTTATTCTGGAGTGATCAATGATCAGATCATGAATTAAGCACCATTTTATTGAATACTTCTACTATGCACTGTTGCATACATACCAAGGCGTATTGGTTTCGGCTCACATGCGAAGTCATGAAGTACGTTTGCAAATGGACGTGAATTTAAAGCCTGTAAAACCTTAGCCCAAAATGACTAAAACATGTGGGCAGAGACCTTCAATGTGGATGTTTTCTGGCGCCGAGATAGCCTTTTCTCCGTATACTAATGCATGGCTTAATTGTCTACCAGTTCTGTTTGATTTTTTATGCTTCATCCATCTTTGCAATCCATGCAATCTTTTTAACTTCCACGCTGCTTGACAGCGTATACTCGCAAATACGTTGGCCTATGTCAATTCGAGTCTTGTCAGCGCATGTTTTGTGCGGATACGAATTTTCGATGGTACACGGAGAGCGATTAGGCTACTATGTGATAGATTATGACACTGAAGATTCTGGAAAGTCGCTTTCAATTTTGCAATGGAATGTTCCTTTTCATGTCCGGACATTCCTTGATGACCAATCAATGACCATGTTGTTATGTGGATAATGGAATGGGTTAGGACTTAATGAGACGGAGCAGGGTGCAGTCTCGGGAACGGATCGCGGTAAGAAGAATTCGCGGGTCCATCTTGCGGTAATACGCACACCACTTCCATGATCGCGGCTTTTGTGCCTACTACGTGGGATGCTCTGGAAATCATCTGTTGCTTCAAAAGACATGCATTGCCAATTTAGATCAGGGGTCACCAACACGCGGGCCGCGAGGTCATATTTTGCAGCCCGCGATCTGATTTGTGATTTCGGAAGAACGCGAAATAGAGCATTTTGAAATGCTGAATTTGATCTCAGTTTCAAAATAATGTTTCTGATTCAAAATAAGCTATTCACCGGTACCCAACATCACTATTCCCCACCAGGTCAAGCGAATTCGGTGACGGCAACAGAATTCCATCGAGGGAGAATCAGCTGAAATGAATGGACATTAGAGCTGTTGGAAAAACCTTTTATTTTCTTCCGGATTCCAGCCCTTCACTGATTAAATTGTCAGGTTACCCTAAATAACGCTGCACACCAAATTTGGTTCAATTCTAGATAATATAAGCCGCCGCAGAGCCAATTATAATTTTTAATTTATTAGGGAAAATTAAAAAAAAATTCAAATTTTTCTGTCAACCCCATGAAAAGTGTTGGGTTTTCTTCAAAGACGATGCAAAACAAATTTGGCTCAATTCGAACTTGTAGAAGCGGAGTTATTGAGTTTTTCGTGGATAATTCTCGGATTATATCCACCAATCAAGGATAATCAGAGAATCATCAACGAAAAACTCAAATTTGAATTATTTTTTGAATTTTTCCTAATAAATTAAAAATTTTCATTGGCTCTGCGGCGGCTTATAGTTGTTAGAATTAAGCAACGAAACGGCTTTGTCCAAATTAGCGGAATGTCAATTGTTCGCTTCGTAGTGATGAGTAATGGCTGCTGGGCTATAATGCGGTAATTGGCGCTGATCGCCAGATTGGGTCAGTAACGAAGTACTTCAAGTAGATTTTCCTACTTGCACTACTTTATCAAGTGTTTATTTATGATTTGATACTAATTCAATTTGACAGATTTCAGTTTTTTACTTACTTGTAAATCACTTATTTTATTTCTACTTGAGTACCGACGATGACTACTTTGACCACTACTGCTGATCGCTTAAAACAGTGGTTCTTAAATTTTTTTGACCGCGACACAAATCTGAGTTTTATTTCATCTCGTGACCCAAGCCTCACACATTGACATGGATGCATTTTTTTATGTCAGTATGCTACGCATTTACGGTAGTCGGGCATGTATGAAATAGAGAAGGCGCAGACGAGTTGTACGCTAGGGCGCAATGCAGTTCTATGAACCATGTGTGCCGCGCGCGATTTTAAATCGGGTGCATTATTTTCCTCTGCGGGTCACATTTGTAATGCGGGGCTCTCGGATTGCAAGGACGAGACTATTCGGGGTCGACGATTTCGAAGACCGGACATATCAATATCGAAGGTTTTGTCCAACCAGCAACAGTCATTTTGGGCCAAGGATTTATCACATTTATCCGGTTTTTGTTTGCGCCGCATTTTGGCCAGCCGCATGTAGGCCAAAACGCTATGTCACTATGCGCACCGGTGTGGGCGGAAAAGGGTTCTATACCAATACCGAGAAAACCATTACCGAGAATGGACATTACCGAGAAAGCCATTACCGAGAATGTACATTACCGAGAATTGACATTACCGAGAATGGNCATTACCGAGAATNGACACCACCGAGAATGGACATTACCGAGAATGGCCAATGTCAAGAATATNGCTTACTGGGACTGACGTTGTNGAGAAATTNATACCTNANCATCGATNNCGAATGTGGCAACGCCGTGNTGCACNCACACGACCTGTNCATNNGCATAACATGCCTGCATTGCATATATTGCATTCTCGGTAATGTCCATTCTCGGTGGTGTCCATTCTCGGTAATGTCCATTCTCGGTAATGTCCATTCTCGGTGGTGTCCATTCTCGGTAATGGCATTCTCGGTAATGGTTTTCTCGGTATTGACCGGACACCGCGGAAAAGGCGGCCACGAAGTACCATTGCACACCCCACACACCTTGATTAATTTCTGTAAATTTTGCGAATTCAAAAAATATCGGGTGCGGCAGTTACGGCCGATTATGACATCAAACCAATTTGAGTAATGCAGAGGTCAGCACATTATCATGATCACGCCATTGTAGTAACGACTTTTTGTGTGTCTCGCTTACAGGTTACGATACTCAACACAGTGCGCTTTTATAAGTAAAAACAATGCGCAGGATATCGCGCGAAGAAATTTGATAGTTGCAAGAAATTAAGCAATCGTTTTGGGGCTGTCGCGACCCAAATTTATACCCTTCGCGACCATAGCCTACTTCAAGAACCCCAGGCATAAAGCAATACAAATAATTCTTGCGTTTTATTATAGATATACCTAAAGTAAAATTATAGTTATCTATAATAAATGGCAAGGTAGTTGTATTTACAACATTTTGACAACAAATAGACTGTATTACTGTGTAAGACACACAAATACAATTAACATGTCACACTGTTTCTTTAAATGCAGTACTAAACCCAGGGATATCCCTGACTAAACCATGCAGAAAGGGCTCACAAAATTGCGAAGTACTTTGATATCCCGACTAATGCAGCTAACAGCAAAACTGTCTAAGAAACGTCGTTACCTTTTTATTCGTTTACATTAGTGAGCAATTTCACTCTTTCTATACCATTCCGGTCAACGAAAGAGACGAAATTGTACTGAAGTAAAAGCGACTATGAAGCCGGCACGGTATTTTTGACCTAACGTATGCAAATTAGGTGTTTTCCCACATGGTGTAAGAATTGTACTACTTATCTTCATTTCTGGTTGGTACTGTCCGTCCTTACGAAGTAGTTTATGCCCTGAAAAAACTTTTTTGACTCACAGACTGACAACTTGCGACATCAAAAAACTTTATTTTAGGGATGGTGTGAACGTGAGGTTCACGTTCGTGTTCTGTGTGTGAACCTCGGAAATTTAGAGGTTCGCGTTCACAACAGAACCTTGGTAGGTTCTGCACTGTGAACCTTTTTGGTAAATTGTAATTTGCATTTAATTATAAGATCTTTGGTTCAAGTTTATTGCATTTCAACTGTGGGTCTCTCTATGCATGGCGCTGGCAGCATAAAAAATCAGCACTAAACGAGCATGCACCATGACAACCTTAAAGGATTTACTTGCATTTTTGTTACCAAAAATTTCTCGAAATATCCAGCTTTCCGTTTGTGAATATTTAGTGACTCTCTGCTGTGAGCTTGACCCGCAATCACACAACATCACGAGCATTATACGTAGTCAGCGAATGATGCTTATTCAACCAATCAATGACATTGACATCGTTTTCTGATGTAAAAAAATCGAGCGGGCGTATTGGGTCAATCTCGACTTCATATCTTTACTGTATCATTTAAAACCAAATCCGTGCGATTAAGGTGCTAGCTACTGCTATATAACTTGTTGTTTATGGTATTGGTAGCGAGTATAGAAACCCGTTTTACACTCTGCTCAATATAAACGTAGCAATACTCAGATTCCGAACACATTGTCCGGTCTGGCTAAGACCATTAAGGCGTAAGCTTATATTTCCTGGTAAGTCCTCGTCGAAATTGTTGGCAAAACGACGAATGTATTGATTTTATGAGATTATTATATCCTTTGATAACCGCGGTTGATACATTTAGCGACGTTTAAAACGCCAATATGTACTTCAGCAATGCGACATTATGTGGCCCGAGTCTTCGCTAGGTATCGTGTACAATAATATAGCAATATGACGTCACGAGGTTCACGTTCGTGTTCACACAGAACCTTTCAAAAAGGTTCGTGTTCACACGAACCCGAACCTTTCAGAGGTTCACACCATCCCTATTTATTTAAATGAAATCTGACCATATGAAGAATTCCAGTATAGTTACATCACGTTTTCTGGTAGAAATAATTAAAATTTGTAGTAGTACAACAACGAAAGATGCTTTCCTAGACTAGGGTTACCATATTTCTGTAATCCAAATTCCGGACACTCTTTACCGCCCACTACTGGATTTCAAAATGAGTTGTGACGTCACACTAGCAAAGCTTTACTCATAGACCAGAGTCGTCACGATCCGGTTCAGGAGTATGTGGCTGTGTGTTGTGAAACCGGGACCGAAATCACTTTTTTTTTCATCCCCTTCCCGTTCAAATATACAATTATTTTGAGCCCACCATAGGGTAATCGATGCCACTTTAGGGGGGATGGGGTTGCTGTATGATTCTATATGCATCTGGTCGTTAAATTATTTTGAATGAATTTTGTCAATAATATTGGTTGTTCCATATATTACTATATAGTTACTACTCTCCGCCCACATGATCAGAGTTAGCGGTAGAGCTGGTGGAGGACGGTGAATTCGAAAATACGGGGAGCGTAATTGTACATCGTTAAAGTCATGTTCATGTGCGACTGCTAAGGTTTTTTACCAGCCTTATGCCGGTGCGCACCACGGAGCTTTATAAACACGTCACATCCAGTGGTTTCCAACCTTTTATGGTCGCGACTCCATCTCCAATTTGAAAATGTTCCGCGGCCCAGATCAAAATTTGACGAGCTGATTACTAAAAGAAGTCAACACCTTTGCCCAGACTTACTCGAGGGCTATTTTGGAAGCTGATTACGTTCATCATGTTCGCGAACCCCAGAATAAAGGCAAAAGATCCCCACGTTTCGAACCACTATCTTTGAAAAAAGAATTTCAACGGCCTGAACGATATCTAGGCGATTAGACTTATTCCAGGAAATAAAGGTTGTTTTTATTGATATTTTACTGCAGTTTTGGCGAGGGTGGTAGTCCCCATAATAAAATTAATAAATGTGTTAGTTGATCGCGCGCTGCGCGAAGAAAAATGTCATATATCAGCATAAATATTCCCCAAAATAATGTTTTTATGTTGATTTACGAAAAAATTATGAGGCTACGTCAAAATTCCGGACATTTGGCATATTTTAGAAATTCCTCCCGAACGCTACTTTGAACAGTGAAATTCCGGACATGTCCGGGAAATTCCGGACGTATGGCAACCCTATCCTAGACTCTCGGGTAGAAAGTGTCTGTCCCTATTAATTAGCTTGCCAAGAATGGAGAAAGAACGTTCAACAGCAGCAGTTGTTGGCTGACAACACTGAAGTTCTGCGTATACTGCTGGTGACTAGAGGAGGTCAAGGTAGTCAAGAACGCTACTCAAGTAGAAGTAGAAGTAGCGACGAAAAATCTAATTAAGTACGAGTAGAAGTACTTCTTTCATAAGTAACCTAAAAATACTTGAAGTAGAATTGACTGAATTTATATCTACTCAAGTAAGTAAGTAGTTTTGAAAACGTTCGAAATTCGTTCGCATGGACTGTCAAAAGCTGCAAATTGAGCTCCGCGGGAGGTGCAGAGAGCTTGATTCGTATTTATGCATCCCAAGAGGTATCAATTTTCGGCAGAATAAGCATTCGTCCGCATCATGGGATGCAAATTATAGTATTGATATGAAAATGCGATACTAACCC
>ATSW01106134.1:0-16140 GCA_000444245.1 Botryllus schlosseri | reverse complement strand
TCGTGAATTTTGCTCCGAGTCACGAGTCAATCCACATTTCTGATACGCCGTGTCAAGTCAAGTCATTTCAGCAAAGTGAATCGAGTCAAGTCAAGTCACACGAAAAAGGTGACTCGAGTCATCCCAACACTGCTTCAGACAGAGGTCTACTCTAGAATCCCTTCCTAAGGGTTGGAGGTTTATCAAGGTTCTTCATCGCCCTGTGATCCAGATAAGCGATGTCTTACAAAAACTCTGGAGTGAAAGTGGGCCGTGTCATAATTTGGATTCCTTAATTTTTGTTACACGTCTACCTTATTTACCACATTTACAATCGACACACTAGTGTGCCGCGGCACACTGGTTGAGAACCTCTGGCTTAGTCTGTACTTGCTTCCAAGGTAAAAGAGTGGATGTTATATGAGTATGGCGATTTTTTTTGACATGTCAAAATTGCAGCGTTATGTAGTCAAAATTTTTTTGACCTCTGCATTTCGTTTGTATTGTAGATTTTGCACTGTCGGTGAAATTATCATTTGATATTTTACAGCTTGTAGCCTACTTTATAGGTCCATCGTCCATCGTAAACGGCCCATCGTCTGCTCATTGTGAATCACAAACGGTCAAATGAAACAAATAGGTTGAGATGGTATTATGGTCAACGTACCGCACTATCCTAACTGAAGCAAGACCGCTTGGGCACTGCATGGTTCTTATATCAAGAAGCGCATGATGAAAAATTGTGATGTAGACAACATTGTCAGAATGAAGCAACACAGTGTTTCACCAGCAGTGTATGCACAACTTCAGTGATGTCAGCCAACAACTGCTACTGTTGAACGTTCTTTCTCCATTCTTGGCAAGCTACTTAGTAAGGACAAACACTTTCTACCCGAGAATGTAGGAAAGTAACTTTCGTTGTACTACAGCAAATTTTAATTATTTCTACCATAATATGTGATGTGATGTAACTACTGGAATTCTTCATAGGGCCAGATTTCGTTAAAATACTAGTTTTTTCATATAAAAATTTGTCAGTTTTTGAGCCAAAAACGTTTTTTCAGTCCAAACTACTTCGTAAGTACAGACAGTTCCAACCAGAAATGAAGATAAGTAGTGAAGATAAGTAGTGAAAACCATCTGTTTTTTAGGTCAAAAAAAATCGCCCTACTTATGGGATTCATGAAAATTACCTTCACAGTAGCGGTAGACACCGGCGCAGTTCCCGCGTCAGAATCCGATGACGATGAGCCGCTGTCTTGAATAAATTCTTTACTCTTGTACACTCCAGCCTTACCCGGCGACTTGACTTTCGGCTTTGCGGACGATGATGATTTCGAGGGCCTTTTAAAAAATTAGAATCAGGAGCTGGACAAACAAACAAGTTACAGGAAATAAATTGGTAGAATCTTTGGTTTCACAATTCTAGCTTGCGCCAGTATAGTTGTATCTGTAACAGTGGTTTTCAGCCAGGTCTATCTTACACCCCAGGGTGAACCCATTGATATCGCATTATAATAGACCGTTGACTAGCTGATTGCTATCAAAATAGAAAGTTTATGCTTTAGAACCGGACTATGCAAGTGCAATATGGCACATTCACATTGTTTATCTCAAGTGCACGCATCTTGCGATGTCATACGCGATCGTGAGAATCTCAAAGTGCTGCAGAAAAAATTTTGAAGCCTATCTTCCAGAGGAATATTATATTTGGAGCCTTGAATTAGATACTGCAGATCGTACAACCATCTACAGTTAAGAGTCGACCTTGGGCTAGTTGTCCAGTGAACCTCGATCAGATTTGATTAGATTGGCAGAGTTAACGCAATTTAAAAAGTATACTGAATTTAAGGTATTGCTTGGTGATATTATAGATCATTGAGACTGATCACAGTTTTCAGCATGCCACACTTCCTATTACAGAAGGCAAAACAGAGATCAGAACTGAATAAAGGAATGTAATTTTAGACAAAAGTGGATTATATATAAAGGAGTACGGTTGAAGTTCAAGGCGCATCTCTAAAATAAAAAATTGATCTTTATTCTGTTCGAGAAGAAATTAACTGAATAGTATATTCATATTGAAATGAATATTTTCGGCTGACAGTTGTCAGGGGTAATCATCAGCAACTGGTAGAGAATTGGAAAGAACCATCTTAAAATAGCATATCGAACGCTCTCTTATTTGAGATTTCATTCCATGCGGGTGACGTCATATTTTGTGATACGATTGTTGATATACAAATACAATGTTCTTTCCAATACTCTACTACTTGCTGACAATTACCCCTGACGAGTGTCAGCCGAAAATATTCGCATTTCAAGGAGAATATACTATTCAATTGTATATTGAAGTTCTGTACCTCCAGGAAACTCTTTAAAGAAATTAACGCCAGATCTATACTTTGAAAAGATAATCTGGTATTTTTACAATGCTGTGGATTGATCACGTCTTCGCATTTCCGCTAAAGTGCCAAGCCAGGGTTTCAAGGCTTTCATGTTGAGCAAAAGGAACCGAAACTTTAATTCTCATTGATAACATAACACTTATCGAAAAGGGGCTTATGATTTTGCAGTACTCGAAAAAGTCTTCGCTCAATTTCCGACATGAATCATTACAATCATATTGTGCCCAACCAAACTTACAACCGAGAAAGCGCTTTCACAAATAGATTTGCCATCAGCCATTAAAGCACTTATTGAATGTAGAATCGTAGACAGGCGAGTGACTGCTGCGGGGTGAGATGGGGGGACTTCTCATCCGATCTCTCATTCTTATCAAAGAACAAAACCGATTAGATAAACGAATTCATCTATTGCAATTATAATTGATAATGATTGATGATTAAAAACAATGAGCTATGATGGGTGAAAATGAGGCACGAAGAATACAAAAAGGAAAACTCGCCAGGCCTCACCGAGGGGAAGACGCCGTGGCGCCTCCTCCAGAGGCTTTATAATCTTTCACCGCCTCGGCATACTTCACCTTTTCTTTTTCGTACCGTCGAGCATACACCTAAAAACATTCACACAAACGCGTCGCTTAAAACAGGTGTTCTCAATCTTTTTGACCTCGCGAACCGGTAAAACCCCTAAACATTGCTGCGGGCTGGTAAACCATTCAAGATCAAAATCAACCTTGACATTTAATTGTGACAAACGTCTGCAAGTCAGATGGAATATTGGAAACTTAATTTCATGCTGCCTTTTTGATATAAGATAGTTATATTGATTGTGATTGTTCAGTATCCTTTGTTGCCAGCCTCTATGACACTGTCAAGTGTCGTTCAACTGTTTCATCGGAATTTAATGAAGTTTGTTTGAAAGTCTCCGTGGCTTTATCATATAACTTTTTCGAAATGAGTTGAAGGCTACAGTTTCGTATGTACCGTTGTGACGCACGCTTAAAGTAGACCATGAACTCTCTATGATGACACCATGCAGTTCCAAACTTCCGAATCCATTCAAAATTTGATGTTTTCTTTCTATAATTAAGTGTTTAACATCTTGCAATTTGGAATTTTAGAACTCTGTTATATTTGGCGGACCGACAGGAACAGGAACACCAAATTCGCACTACTGAACCGTACCTCTTTCTCCGAGTCCGGTACTTGCTTCCACAACCGTCCCGCTTCTTTGGCGAGTTCCGTCATGCTCGCGCCTGGATTGTCTTCCTTGATTTTCGGGCGGTTATCGGAGAACCATTTCATGTACGCCGAGGTCGGCCTTTTGGGGGCGTTAGCGTCTTTTGGGGCGCGCTGAAGTCAATAGGACAAAGCATAAAATCTCCGTGGCCGCATACAACCAGAGGCAGTTGAAGCGGTCATCGTTGGAACTAAAGTAGAAGCCATCATCGAAGAGACTCGTGGATGAAAAGAACATCGATACACAATTGAATAATATGTTCGTAATGAACTAAACCCGAATATTTTCGCTTGACACTCATCAGCGGTAATCATCAGCAACAAGAATAGAAATGAAAATTCAAATATTCGAGGCGAACAGCTCAAGCTCAATGTACTACTTGAAGTAGAAGCAACATTGTAAATTTCTACCCCAGTACCAGTGGATGTGAGTAGAAAGGTATGTATTTTATAACCTTGTAGTTTTTCCTAAAAACTGAAAATGGCTAAGAAGTGAAAGTAGGTAAAATCTAGTCAAGCACTCTGAATAAGTAGAACTTCACTACTGCTCCTGATCCCTTCTGAAAGGTAGATTGGTAATATATGTTTACGCCTTTTTGCCTGGTCATTTCTACTCCAGTACAACCAGACGTCGTGATTTTCGAGTAAATAGAAATGCGAGTATTCTAGGCTTAATTATGCCGAAAGAACTGAAATCGGCGGAGTAGAAGCAGTCTAAAAGTAGTGCAACCCAGGCAAAATACTTTCAACAACAATTCTTTGAAAAAGAAGTACTTTGTCACTGACAGCCTGGGAAGTGCATGCCCATTCAAAGGGGCACTGCACTCTAAAAATGATGTGGTCTCAAATTGAAGGGCAAAACGAAAGAAGAATTTTGGCAGCAGCCGTTTTCTTCAGAACGCCACCGTAATGGAGCTGTAATGTATTGAAATTTCCACAGATGCATCACGCTCCAGCAGTCACGCAGAGATCGAACTTTATATAGTTGTCAGCCGATGTTATGAAGGAAATAGAATACACTAGGCCCGATTTTGACATAAATCTCCTGACTGGACAATGGACATCTTCCGTTGAATGCGGTATCTAAAGCAACTTAGCGTGTACGACACGGCTGCGGCCAAAATTTTTCTTTCGTTTTGCCCTTCAATTTGAGACCACATCATTTTTAGAATGCAGTGGCCCTTTAATATCGAGTGCCAGCTCAAACCTGTGATATCTAGATATCTCAGGCTCAAACTTTTGACCACTGTATTACCTTCTTTTTTCCTTCCGACTTCTCTCGTTTCTTCTCTCGCTTTTTCTCCTTCTTCTCCTTCTTTTTCTTCTTTGGTTTTTTCTCTCCCCCGTCTCCCGATCCGGAGTTGCCCTCGTCGTCGCTGGTGTTGGCGGCGTCAGAATCAAACTCGTCGCGGACCTTCGCAAAACAGATAGCTATTTGCCGATGCCCATCAGCTGCTAGGTCCAAGTGGTCTGTGGCAGTCTTAACAGTTTCTGACCCTATTTTCCAAGTATCAGGACTGATAGACGAAAAACTAGATATTGTGTTAACTTCACTATTCTTCGAAGTTACAACGAAATGCCTGCCTTGGCCGTCTCAGTCTCGAGTCACGCACAATGACTCGAGTACAAGTCGAGTTAAAACTGAAATTGACTCGAATCGAGTCACCAAAAAATCGCGACTCGAGTGGAGTCATTACAACCATGACTCGAATACTTGATTGGGCTCGAAGACTAACACTACATTCGGAATTACTCGGGTACTCGGATATACCCACAGTTATCCTTATTACTCTCCTGTGCACGCATGAATGTTCACAAATAATCAAACCTCGCCCTGCGGTTCGGCACCAGGGTTGAAGTCTTCGTCTTCCGATGAGCCGCTATCGTCGTCGCCGTCGTCGTCTTCAGCGCGGTCGGCGGCTTCCTGCTTCATCCTCTCGAGGTAGGCATCGTGCTGTTCGTCTTCAGAGTCGCTGTTCGCCATGAAATCTCGGTTCGCGCTGCCATCCTGTAGCGTAGGAAAAACACGGATATAAGCAGGGGCAAAGTTAGACAGCTGTCTAACTTGAGTGAAATGTCATGATTTGTGAACTGTTTCTTTGCTTTAATTCTAACTCTAATCCAATTTCTGGATTTTCTGTAAATACTACAAGAGAACAATATAGTGCAATACGAATGAAGCTTGCTACGTCCTATAGTACGCTATGCTTGCTATGTCCAAATTTTCGCGAATTTGGTAATTCGAATGCTGATCTAATTTGGAAAAATATGTGTAGCTGTAATTGTAAATTGAATCTAATTTGGAAAAAATGTGTAGCTATAATTCTAACTCTGATCTTATTTTGGAAAATATATAGATCGATGGAGTGGAATAGTACTTTTCGCAAAAATCTTACGTGCAGTTTGAATAGAGGGGCTTTCTGAGAAAAGTGACTGTTGTCAAAATGTTTTTCACAATCTCGACTTTCATTTAGGACCATATCATATTTAGAGTGCAGTGCTCCTTTAAGACAATATGCAACACAGTTTCATAGCGAGAGCGTGGCTTAGAGGGGAAAAAAAAACGCACCATTCCTCTTTCAATATTCTTGATCTTCAGCCCCTTGTGCTTACAATATTCGAACAACGACGTGTAGCAATTCCTGTGGAAAAACGAAATCATTTCTCGAAACAAAAATTTTCACTCATGCTCAACGGTGGCGGTCATACTTTTCGATGTTGCTGAAGACGTACGACGTTTGACTGCGTGTCTCAATCTCAAAGTCAAACGATCTGCTGCTGGCCGCAGAGCCTCGCGCAAAGTTGACGTAGGCGATTTCGTCGAAACGCACGTGAATCGGAGGCTTGTGCACGTACATGAAGCCGCGTTCGAGGGGAAACAAAAACCCAGTCGAAGCCTTGTACGTACACATGATGGACTGCTCGCTGTTCACCCTGTAAAGAATACACAGCACGCTACGTTGGGAGCAGAGATGGGCGTGAATTTGGATGAGCCTGGCTTGAAAATTTTGATGGCATATGGATACAAGATTAGTTGTGGTTGCGTATGGATATAAAATTTTGTATACTTTCCGGTTTTCATGCGAATGGTGAAACAGTATCCGTCATCAGCCAGATAAGGACATAGCACGATATGAATTTTAGATTTGGATTAAATCAATGCTCCAACCAGGCATGAGCACATTAAATAGCCAAGTTCACTTGGTCTTGAACCAGAAGTGAGAAATCTGCAATTTAAGATTTTGATAAGATATGTATACAAGGTCAGCTGTGCTTAGGCTTGAATACTAAATTACTACCGCTTTTCAGTTTCGAAGCGGATGTTGAACAAATACCAGTCAATACCTGATCGTAACATGGTACGAAATGAACTATACATTTGGATGAAATCAATGCTCCAACCAGAGATGTGCAGATTGAACAGTAAAGTTCGCTTGAAGGACTTGAACAATTGAATCTGCTGATTTCTAGTTGGAGCATTGATGTGATATATTTATTATTCCGTAGCTATAATGACTTTGAAAATGTGAATAATTGGACTAGTTCTCTACCATAATACTAAAGAACCAAAGAAGAATCGCAACCATTGAAGGCCGATAGCAAATTTGCAACTTTCTACACATAATTCAGGTCAACGCAATCTTAGATTCGATAATGTGACTAGTGCTTGGGGCGCATCCATTTTATGGCGCTGTGTTGGGGGTCGCATATACAAGACTGAAATGGTGAAGATGCAGATGTTACTGACGCTAAACTAATAAAGAAAGCATACCCTGGCTCACAAGTTAGCTTAAGGGGACTAGCAAAGCAATATTTAGAAAAAAAATCACAATTTTCAATTTTTTTTCTTGGCTTGAAATATCAACATAGTACCTATACTCTTGCCTCATGGCCTTATCTCACCCAAAACATAACTAAAAACGTCATCATTTCTATTATTATCGGCACCGGTTTAGTATCTTTCATTACTGGTAAAATGTTTATTAACGTTTTTCTCCATTGTAACATTTTGTTGAACAGTTTCATGGTAAATCAAAAATTTGTATGACATATATGTCGTATAGCATTCACTCAGGGTTTTTTGAAAAGCTAACATCAGGACGTATGTTACGCTAAGAGTCGTTTGGCCTAGGTCTACCTTGCTCTGAATTACAGAGCTTCACAGCAAATTTTTTGCAAAAATGACCCGAAATTTGAAATTCTGAAATTTCAAAAGGAAATTTCTTCAAGAGGGGTTGCACATATTCCTTCAAATTTTAGCATAACACAGCACTGTCCTAGTGCTTCTAAAGAAGGCGTTGCATTGAAAAAAGGGCTTCACAATTTTGAGATTTTGCATTCCCGGTGTCGGTGCATTTTTTCTCCTTCAAATCCACAATCTGCAGGGTAGAACAAAATTTTTGGTTTTTTGTATATAGCAGTGGTCGGGAACCTATGGCTTGCGAGCCATATATGGCTCTTTTGGTTATAAGATATGGCTGTTTGCTAAATTTTGATTTTTGTACTTTATTTTTAAAATATTGCAACAACTTGCAGCAAATTTTCATCGTGACCAAAATAAATATTCTCGTAGAAGTATAAACATGTCATTGAGAGGTCAAGACAGTGGCATATTCAGGGTTGGGGATCTCGGACCACCTTTTGAAAATCCTTAAATTTAAGTTGCCAAAGATGTAGCTTGCAAAAAAATCTGTAACTCAAGTTGCGCATGAGCAAATAAGGCAACCAGCATGATTAGTACGAGTTTTTGCAGAGAAAATATGGTGCATACATTGAATCCCATAGTATGAGGTCGAATAAGTGCAACCATGACGTCAAGGATTTTCAATTGTGACATGACAGTTGATTGACATGTATGGCTCTTTGGGAGTTAAGATAGAAAATATAGGGCCAATATGGCTCTTCGGGCGAAAAAGGTTCCTGACCACTGGTATACAGCATAGCGACATCTAGCGACTGTGAAAATTTCATGGTGATGGGGATAGCCATCTGAAAGGTAGGTTTTTGACTTGCTAGTCCCCTTAGTTAATATTTATACATAGCAAGAAAGCACAAAAACTTGCGGTTCGCATCAATAGGACACATCTTATGTAGAGTAAATACAATACTCACCCTTTAAAAGAGCCGGGTACTGTAATTTTACGTTGTATCATATTCTTCATAACCTTGCTGACAACGTCGTAAATTGGTCCCGACATTTCCTTTTCCAATCTGCCGTTAAATTTCTTTTCTATTTCTTCTCTACAAATTGAATTAAAAAATTGCAAACACTTTTCCAATGGTTGCGCTCCAACAATTGTCTTACTCTGACAACGTCATTTCCACCGTCAATTCGTCCTCTTTGTAAAAAAGAAGGACCAAAAAATGGTACCGAGTCTGACCTTGTCTCACTGGTGGATCCAAAC
Organism: Botryllus schlosseri; assembly: GCA_000444245.1. Taxonomy (NCBI): domain Eukaryota; kingdom Metazoa; phylum Chordata; class Ascidiacea; order Stolidobranchia; family Styelidae; genus Botryllus; species Botryllus schlosseri. The sequence goes on along the minus strand of ATSW01106134.1, from coordinate 7,112 downwards.
TAACCTGAAGAAATGCATGCGAAAAGAATTGGATTAATACACATTGCCTAGTACTGTAGGGTGCGAATAATTAGTGGAAAATACCAGCCCACCAAACAGTCTCAACAGTCTTCCATAGCCATGTGAAGTCGACATAGTTTCCAAGTGTGAAATATTGGCACTCGGTCACAGGACTAGTTTATGGTGGGTAAAAGAGCTATTCAAAATATTGCAGGTTGAAATTTCAGTTTGTGTTCGTTTCATTTTCAATTTCATACCGGCCAAATATATTCCACTCCAAGATCTGACGTTACGTCACAAATTCAGATTTCGCACAAGCACTTCAAAAATATATATGCGATGAAAACGAATGTACAACGTATGTACGTACCAGACATGGGGTGATTACTTCATGAATGTAATCGATTGCGATTACGATTACTTCTGAATCACGCGATTACGATTACGATTACAGCAAAATCAGGAAGTAGTCGATTACGATTACGATTACATTGGAAAAGTAATCACGATTACTCACGATTACATTTGTTTTGCTTCTTAAATGATATATTGGTAGACAATACAAGGATTGCGATGAAAAGGCCTAATGAGATATCAACTCTCTTCATACATCATGCGTCATTTGCTTATTACGTCATAATATACCAATTGCCCCACTTTATAGTGGATGATTTATTGCACCCAATGATTTGCATTATTGCCAGGTCTTTACCTGCCGCATCCCAAATTCCTTAATAGGGTGGGGAGCGTGCTCGAAGGGGACTCAAAAGTTTTTCGTAAACCAACATAAATCATAGAGTATTTTCGAGAATTTAATTATTTTTGAAAATGTTCTTCGAGCTTTTCGATTCAAATGTCTATAGTACAGGGGTCACCAACGCGGACCAAATGAGTCGCCCGCGGTCGCTGTAGCAAATATCCAAATAAGAGATTTGAAAGTTGAAGCTGGTTTCATATGAGCAGCAGTTGAACATGGGTCGGCCGACCCCAAGGAACATACGATCACAGTCACTCGGGGCATTGCTTGTCTTAGCCCACGCGGCGGCTCAACGGGAATCTATAGTTAATATTCCCTAGTCTCGACGCGGAGATTGGCGCTTCGGCGCGCACTGCTGCAACGCAACTGAGCCCGGAGGAGCTGGTGTGAGTCCCGGCGAGTGAGCTTTTTTGTTCTTGGTAAGGGGCGGAAACCCGGCCCAGTGCTCTGATTGTCTTACTCTAAGTGAAGAAATCCAACTGAAACCGGATAAACGGCGGGACTAAGTGGTAACCCATCGGTCGTCGCAATAATCAGTAGGCCTACACACTACACAATAAGTAGCTTTTCGTTTCAAAACGGTTGGTGACCCCTGCTCCAGTAGATAGCTGGGTTTGAAATGCATACCTCTTCCCCTCAAGAAAAACATGCATNGGCTATTTTATGGGAACAGGCATTTNGGANCCGGTNATTACCGCGCCACGATCCCACAACACACCAAAAGACATATGCAGTTTCGGCCAACACGCAACTCCACGGGATGTGATACCAAAGAAATACCATGGCCGAAACTTAGGGTATTCNTCCATTGNCAATANTCGCGCTGGGTNGGCGTNACTAANAACNCCTGTCCTTCCAATCTGGGCCCAAAATGCAAATGCCACCCGGCGCACCCNCNAAGGAATAAAGTCATGACAATTTTTGTGTGCGTCTCACGAGAGATATTCTTTTAGTCTGCTACGTTTGGGCGAGTACAATATCTTTTGATTATACAACAGACTGGAGGTCNNGANTTAGCAACATANAATAAAGTAATTATANCAACATACNAGATGCTATGATTATNAATTACNTGCCCCAGCTCTACAGGTAAANCTGACACTCGGGGCTGAGAGAGGTTATAAATGAATATTAATATAATGCAATTACCAATATTATTGACGAAATTAAGTTTTGAAAATTTACCATCGGTTGGACAGGGGGACGAATTGCTGTTGTGACTGAATTGCCTGAATTGCTGATTCTAGCTAAAACCCACGCTAACATGTCAAGCTATATAAGCGGATGGTTATGGCGGCAGGTCCAAATGCTGAGTAATGAACTGTGAAATAACGATTTACGCCCGTTTGAAGTAGTTATATGAGAATAAGATATAGTGAACATAAAAATTCTGCCTTCAACTTGATACATATACAGCGAGCTGCCATTACGAGAAACGGCTAAGCACGGCTCGGTTATGATATATATCAGCAGCTGTTTATTTGTAATGCTTCGTTGTGGAAACTGCAATGTTTTATTCGACGAGTACAAAATTCCGAATCTTCATCAGGTGTACGTGCGTACGTAGGCCACCTGCTCGCCAAGCAGCAACGGTAAACTGCGTTTAACTAAGCACAACCAAACATCAATACATAAGTTACTATTTGAAACTATAGGCAGAGTTGTGATCAATATCCTGCTGCGAGGTAGGGGCTTCTCTAGTGTATTGATAACCTGATATACACCACGGGGGTTGTTCTTACAATCACACTACTAATGTCCATCGCATGTCTGTTTACTATGTGTGGATACTTCTTACGCAATGACGAGCGGATCTAATACTTCTGACGTAATAATGAGTCAGAGGCGTTTGAAAACAGACGTTTGTGCTACCGCTAACGTGGTATATTATCTCATTCTTGTTCACGAATATTCAGTTTATGTCATAGTCCTTGTACAAACAAAAAGTAATCGTTCTTTCACAAAAAAATCGATTAAATATGGGAAGTAGTCGATTACGATTACGATTACTTCGGATTTTTTTCGAATGTAATCGACTGCGATTACGATTACTTCAAAATGCTGTAATCGTTGTAATCGATTACGATTACTAATCGCGATTACCCCATGTCTGGTACGTACCACAAAAAATATTTGTCTTTGATCTCTGTGCGGCAAGAGAAAGAGTCTCAGTATAGAGGTATAGGTGATCTTGTAATCGAAAGTTTTTCCGTGCAGTTGAACGAATTTCGGATACATCCTGATATCGTAACGACCCCTTCAATACACAGAGTGATTAAACGTTATCCACAGAGCAAATCAGAGAAAACATACCTTGGCGTGAGACATTGCAAGTCTTGGAAAGTGCAAATCGCATTACCCTTTACTTGCAACACGTCTGCTTTGGCAATGACATTGTCACAGAAAACCTGAAAAAATACAGCACATCTTTCAGATCTCATATCTTCATCGCAGATAGACTGCGCTTATATTATTATTTTAGGGGACGAGTTTTATTCTCATTCATTTATTGTTTCTAAGGTAGGGCTTATTTTACTGAAATTAACAGACGGCCTTATTTCCAGAGCAACGTATTGTCTGTTTAATGATACATTGACTCGGTCATTCAGAGCACATTGAAAAGTACAAATCCAACCCAGGTAACGATAGGCAAATAAATTTTATGTCATGCATTTAATTTGCTCTATAGGAGGTCCAATTGAGCGCAAAAAAATCACGCCAGTATCAATTTCACACCGGATAACCACAATTTTTCAGACCTTGTTACAATTTGACAAAAATTAGAGTCATCATTATCAGTAATAAGAGAGAGATGGAGATTAGATATCTGTTGATTCGTCTCCATGAAAAGTAAATCACATTGGCGGATTAAAAAACAACAAAGGCACTTAACGGGGCTGGACAGGGTGCGATCGATATGACTCTGGGTAGTGTCAACTAGTCTGATCACACCCTACCTTCAGCAAATACAGATAATATTCAGAATTTTAATAACATTTGGTTGGGATAAATATCATAGTTCAATTCAGCATGATACAGTCGGTCAAAATTTGGGTGGGATAACGGCGTCTTCAAATTTTCGCCAGGCTTTGGCAACACGATCGAGCCAAGTTATAGGAGTTATATGGGGAAGATGGAATTTGGATGCATATATGAATTGAAAAATACCGCACAAACCTGTACGGTCTCCGTTTCATCGTTTTGAGAAGGCGGAACAAAGAATCTCATCTCCATCAGAGACAGTTCCGCGTCGTCGTTCTGATGGAATTCGAGAGAAGCCTCATTTTTACCCGGCGTACACTGCGACACATTCTGCAGCGGGATTTCAAACGCTCGTTTTGCGTCCACGTCAAACTGAAGCTCGTAACCTTGACAAAGTATTCAGTAGTCAGAAACCAAAACCGGAAAATCACAACTCGAGAACGCACCATTAAAACTAGCTTCTCCCCAATTCCAACCTTTTGCGCAAAGTTCCTGTTGGCCTAATGATAGCTTGAAATTGCTCTTTACATGCTTATTGAGTCTTTCGAATTCCTGGTTCAAAGAGAGACGGATATGATGATATTTGTCCGTATTTAAATTGGTGATACAGCCTAGCATCGAATCACACCATGATGAAATAAGTGCGTTTCGGTGTACGACACCGAAAGCAACAGTATCAAAAAACAATAAGATCTTTTTAGAGTCATAATTTGGATAGATCCTAAATTCCGTCTGTTATTAATTAATATGCAAAGCATGTACATGTGCAATGTTCATTGACCATTTGCAGATTAAATATATCAAAAGCATTGCTGCCTTGCTACACCAATAAAAGTCAATACCACAAGGCAAGATTAGAAATAAAGCTCCAACATCATCAATCTACTGAACATAGAAGTTTAGCGGTTAACGTGTCAGAGTTAAAAAATAGAAAAATGGCCTAGGGTAAATAAATTAACAAGTGCACGCTCCTATTTGATACTAAGCGCAGATATCCATAACTTTTAATGGAAGTCTCCGATCCTATACAGTCGATATGATGCGTGTGATCTTGCTTGATTATGATGGACGGGATTTCCAGAAATAACTGCACGAAATCAAATAGGAGATAGTCAGACTCTAACTTACGCTTTCCTTGAATCCATCGAATTTGTAAAAGTGTCCGTCCTTGAGGCTCAATTTCAGCTCGAAACCCCGGGCCACTCTCCTCCAGACGGCTTCTTCTATGTCTTTGATTTGAATAGTCTCCACTTTCCCATTCTTTGTGTCTTTGAATACGACGCTATTCGGTGTGAGTCGAAGTCTTCCTTCGTGCTACAGAGTATGAAGACCAATCCCATCAGTTTTTGGCTGAGCATGTGCAATTGTGCAGCTATTGTATGGTTAATGCGTATAAATAGCCTCGCTCACTTGTGGGAGGCTGGTTATAAAACTTTCAAACGATAAATCAAATTTAAGTGACTAAATCGCTTGACTTTGTAATGCACATCAAGTGAATGTATCACAGAACCTGTACGGAATCGGTGTCCTGTGCTCACACTACGTTTCATTATTGAAGTATTTTTTATTAAATTACTCAAACTTGGAAAATCATCGCTGCTCACCTGATATATCAGGCAAAAAGCCCAGCGATTCCAATCAGGTCATAGAACAATGTTCTCAATTCCCTGAGAATGACCTGGACGAATCTCCTATTTTGGGTGTAAAACATTTGAAACCCACCAAATATGACGTAATACAGTGATATGATTGTTGATATACAATGTTCTTTGAATTCTCTACTACCGGTAGTTGCTGACGATTACCCCTGACGAGTGTCAGTCAAAAATATTCGGGTTTATTTCAATATGAATACACTATTCAAGGGTATATTGAAGTTCTATGCCCCAAAGAAGCTCTTCTCTTATGAGAGTGTTACAAAGTTAGACACAGGATAATTTGGTTGCTCGTATCGCAGTCACGTAGGGAAATGGTGATGTTCCAATAACCTTTTCCATATTTGAGTAACATCTCTCTAACGCGCAAGCAGTCAGCGTAAGCTGTCACTTACCAGAGCTCCCCGAACTTCTTGATAGATATCTGTATAATCAAGAATGCTAGATCCCATATTGTACACCAATTGTTTTAAAACTCTGCAGAAAAAAAAACACATCTCTGAGTATATAAACCGTTATCACAGGGGTGTATGCTGAATCTAGAATCATTATAGATAATCATGGGTTAGCAAGCCATACTCTAGCTTGAAATACCGGTCATACTATAATACGCAGGAACAGTTATACTCGTCTACACATTCTATCAAGTCCGCAGTCAGCGCTACGTCTCTGCCGACGGGACATTATCTTCATTGGTTTCGCATTAACCGCATATCCCTTCTTGACGAAAATTGTTGAAAACGTTGTTGGAATTAATAATAAATGTTTCGAATTTACTGATCTCCGTATGTTAGCAGTATCTTCGACATCCAAACTATAGGTTAGTAATCGATATCCAAACGCCCCCAAGCCCCAAGCTCGACAGGGGATCTCCCGATAAATTCATGGCGAAGCGCGAAAGCACTGAGGCGAAAAGCTACGGTCTACTAATATTCTGATATGGGTCAGGGCCAGGGTGGTAGTTACTCGTTTGATGGATCTTTTCAACGTATTGTAGCATATTGAATCGATAAAAATCATAATATTAAATTATTAGGATGAGTTTCACTCCGGGTTGTAACCAAGTCGCAAGGCTCCGAGTCACAAGTCAATCTCACTTTTGTAGTTTTTGACTCTATCAATCAATCAATCAATCAATCAGCTTTATTATTATTTTTATCATTTCGCAACATCACAAGACTGCGATACGATGAAAAAAAAGGAAGGTGTCGAAACAACTTGGAGTCAAGTCGAGTCATTTTTAATTCACCATTGAGTCAAGTCCGAGTCCAAGTCAGCGAGCAAAAGGTCGGGTCCGATTCATGGTATTATGACTCGAGTCCGAGTCCAAGTCATGGTGTTGACTGCTCAGTTTCCCATTACAGTCTTGTTAAAGCCACTTTTTCAAACTTTGTTTGGTGATATCGAATGGTTCGCATTTATACTAAATTTCCTCGTTCGTTGCAGTTCCTATGGTCGCATTTTAAAGTGCCAGTACCAATTAATTGACGAAATCCCAGCAGTGTGGCTAATTTACTATTCTTCGAAATTACAATGAAAGGTCGCGACCGCGGTCTTGGCCGTCTGAGCCTAGAGTCATATGAGTTGGTTCGAGTCACGCGCAATGACTCTATTCCAAGTCGAGTCAATACACAGATTGACTCGAGTCGAGTCGAGCCGTTTCCGTAGTTTGAGAAAATGACTCGAGTCAAGTCGAGTCATCAGAAAATCGTGACTCG
>ATSW01106100.1:0-11664 GCA_000444245.1 Botryllus schlosseri | reverse complement strand
GCCCTGCATTTGAGCGTAACACAGTACATTGAAAAACAACAGTCGAGCATGCGTCACTTTAACCTCGAAACGAATCACAAGCCTAAATCTAACCCACAAATTAACCCTTTTTAAAATTCTAACTAGGGCTTGGGCAAAATCGATCACGTAAGTAATTCGACTCTGCTCCGAGTATTAGCCTCCAAGTCGAGTGGCATATTTGAGTATCAGTGTAGGAATGTTCAAAAACAGTATGAAAGATGCGGGAATTTCAAATATGTGCCTTTTATGCGACCACAAATAATACAATATCAGTTCTACATAGCATTCAGATGATTTCCAATTTTTTCGACTTAGTGATAATGCTGTGGGTTGATCACGTCTTCACAGATATTTCAATTAACGTGCGTAGCTTCGTACTATATGTCTTGTATATGGTGATGCGACCAATCGTGGTTTCAAAGCTTCCGTGGAAAATAGTATCAAAACTATAATTGTCATTGATAAATGAACTCTTGCTGGCAAAAGCATATCCTTTCAGTACTCGAATCATTGTGCTCATTATTATACTTGCAAACTGTGTAAGCTGATGTTCCTATATTCCCAGTATAGTAAGCTACAAATCAGAAATGGCGTGGCATATCCTACACGGGTTGCTAGAACAAGTTCGTCTGCAATCAACATTTCCCGGAAAACTGTGGATCGTGACTATGTTTGTCTTCCGAATTCTGGTCGTGGCGAGAATAGGTGAACACGTATACCACGACGAACAGGTGTGTGCTGTGACACCCAAGCACTCAAGTAGATTTTGCCTGCTTGTATTACTCAAGTTATTGTGATTTTAGACTACTTCTACTTCTAAGTTTTAAGCCAAAAATAGGCCTGGTGTACTTTTAATTTTCCTAGCACTCGAGTAAAATTCATGTACTTGCACTAGTTACTTAAGCGGTTATGATCTCAGTCTACTTCTATTTCTAATTAACAGTTGGCGCTTTTTTATTCCTGGATTACTTCCACGTTTCCGAGAACTCAAGTAGATTTAACCTATTGGCCTTACTTACTCAGGCGGTCATGTTATTGACTACTTCCACTTCTATACTCAACAGTTTCTGATCAAAATTAGATACTATTTACACTCGGCCTTTTGTAACGTAGAAATTAGAGTTTGGATTTGCTTCCTTCCTATCTGGTAAGTATAGTTTTCTTCTACTGGCAGCACTTAACCTACTCAAGTAAATATAATTTGCCGCTACTAATACGTCTAATATACGTCCTATTTTATGATTTAGTTACTGCTAGCTATTTATAGTTTGTCCAATAGAAGTATTATATTATTCCAATGAGACAGGGACGGAGAAATGATGAAGGACTATTTTCATCAGAGAGTGTGTTCCAACCGATCGAATCCTAATTTTACCTAAAGTATCTGTGAGATGCTTCTAGAAGCACTTCTTGTACTTGTACTTGGGTAGATTTCTGCTTTTCTACTGATACTTCTACTTGGTTAGCTTTCTGGAGTATTTTGGCTTCCTCTCGATATAACCATACCTACTTAACTTTGTTTCTTTGCAGTCAAGTTTCGTTTGCAACACTCTGACACCCGGCTGTACGAACGTGTGCTTCAACCGGTTCAGTCCCATCTCGCAGCTGCGTTACTGGTCCCTCATGGTGCTGGTGGTCGCCACTCCTAGTAAGTCCGTGTGTCTGTGCGTAGATAACTAACCAACGGACAGCTGTGAGGTACTATACACGGATGGATTATAATCAGATACAACTAGTATTTTGGTATAGATTCGTATAGACGTATAGACAGAGATGGTCAAAGTAGTCACCGTCGCTACTCAATTAGAAATAGAAGTAACGCCGAAATTTCCCCTCAAGTAGAAGTAGGAGCGGTGGTTCACAAGTAAGTAAGTAGGTATTCTACGCTTATTTTTGCCTACAAAACGGAAAACTGTCAAGTAGAAGTAGAAGTAGTCTAAAATCATAACTACTTAAAAAGTAGCGCGAGTAGGCATAATCTACTTCAAGTACTTCAAGAAGTAGAAGTACTTCGTTACTGACCACCTCTGCGTATAGATAGACGTATATATTTTGAAAAGTGAACAGTTCTAGTTCTAGGTCTAATTGCGATTTTGAAAAACGACTAGATCTAGTTGCAGATGTACAGTTGTGGATTTGAAAAGTGAATAGTTCTAGTTCGATCCCTACTTGCGAGTTTTGAAAAGTGAGTAGTTCTAGTTTTAATTCTAGTAGCGCATTTTGAAAAATCCAGTAGTTTGTACAAGTCTGCTGTAGACTTACAATCAGTACAATATAACACCGATTTCGATTTGTATCTGACTGTAATCACGCGCATGATGCTCATACATCCGTATGTTAGTTATCTATGGTCTGCGCGTATGCCTGAACTAATGTGTCCCAAAATCCACTATTTTCCAGCAATTTTCTTTTTCCTGTACGCGATGCACGCGGTCTATCACGCGGACATGAAGTTTCCTTACAAAGAATCGGAAAAGAAAAATGACTTGAACACTGCCGAGCAACACAAACAAATATTCGACTCTGCGCATTTGCCGAAGCGCCGAAAAGACTTCGCCGCTGACGTGCAACCTCCTCTATACGTCGTGACTAAAATCCCGTCATCTGGCGATTCGGGGAAAAAGTTCGGGCGATTTTTGCGGAAACGCAGGCGCGCGGAAGGACGCAGTCTTTTGAAAAAGTCAGTTTCGGACAACAACGCTTCTGACGTGTTCCGCGAGCGGTGAGTGAAATCCGCGCGAGGCACGTATATTTTAGTTTTTCGCGTTTCCAGCACACTTGTTTAAGCTACTATGGATTTAAATGTCGCTACTAGAACTAGCATGAGAACTATACCCCCTTTTCAAAATATGCAACTACAACTGAAACTAGAACTACTCAGTTTCTAACATCTGAAACCAGAACTAAAGATAGAACTAGTTATTTTGAAAGCGTACAACTAGCACTAGTACTAAAAGTATTCACTTTTCAAAATCCGCAAAGGACTGGAACTATAACTACTGTATTTACAATAGTCGCAATTAGACCTCGAACTATTCACTTATCAAAATGTGCTACTCTAACTAAACACACAACTGACTAATAACTGGTTACACGATTTACTAAATTTCAAATTATCTAAGAAATATTGAAGATAAAAGTGGCATTTCAAAAGGACGGGTTTTCAAACATGTAATGGCAGGGCGTCGGCCCCAAAGCTCACACCTGGCTACGCCTTTTTTGTTAGTGATGACTCTGAGCTAGCAATGGCTGGAAGAACATTACACAACAGAACACCGGTATCAAGATTCACGCCAAACGACCACGGGTGTCTTCTAGTTGTTTGACAATATTTGTTTATGCGCAACTAGAACTAAAACTACCTAAAAACTAGTAGTTAATTGACCCCCAACTAACTATAGATTGATAGCTATAGTACAAGTCTGGTTTTTAGGCCGGAATGCCGACTGTAAATTCATATACGTGGAATGTAGGCTGTGAATTAGACGCTAAGCACGTAAATCTAATTTTGTACCGTTTGCTTTCGTTCCAAGACCTGATCGTCCGTACGCGGAGTCGCAGTGTCGCCATGTCGGCTTGTTGGAGAGCAGACGTTCTGCCGAGCAAGAGGAGGCAATAAGAGAAAGAAAATATCGGTCTAAGATGCTCCAGCATCCAGAACTGGCGAGAGCCTATTGGTGGCATGTGTTGTTGAGGACCATCACAGAGGTGCATTGTCTTGCTATTGTAAAGTAGTTTCAGTAATGAACTAATTTTACTTTTTTCGAATATTCAAGTTGTTGCTTACTTGCACTACTTAAACTGCTTCTATTCCTAGTTGACGGATTTTTGTTGATCGGTGTAGCTATAGCTAGTCGAATCTCGTGGTTTTACGCAACTGGCGAATCACGGGCCTTTTCAGTGTTGAATCCAGACTTTACAAATCTCAGTGCTGAGCTATTTTTTTCTAAAAAAGAATAGTTTTCACTTCTGTATGACCAGGGAAAACCACTGCTTTCGATTCGCTCTCACAACTTTACAACCAAATTTAGAGAACTGACATGAAATAAACATGCCAATTCTACAACTATCTGTGGCCAACAGAACAATAAATTTGTTTCGATGATTGCCTTTGCTAATACCGCTTCAGGTATTCCTTTTTATAATTGTATGGCTGTAAATGATTTGATGGAAGTAGGCCTACTACCGGACCTGAGCAAATACTAAAGGTTTGTTACCGAGCCTTTGGTAACAATAGTTGAGTATCCAGCATGCTCCAAACCATCCGTATACCGCTTTAGGTTGCCTTCATGGTGGGTCAGTACTACCTGTACGGGTTCGAGGTGTTCGAACTGTACGAATGCGCCGCGTGGCCTTGTCCGAAAGCCGTGGACTGTTTCGTGTCGAGGCCGCGCGAAAAAAGCTGCCTCCTCTGGATTATGTATGGACTGGGTTAGTTCTTATTTTGTATAGCGTGCAGGCTTTGACATTTGCCGGTAATCTTATTCTGATCGAATTTGTTATACTTTTCAATGCTCTCATTTTAATTAGTTTTCGTGAAAATGCTACTGGAGAACTCTATAGCGCGAAACCAGCCAAACCTCGGTGTACAAGCATTTGCCATTCCCGCACTTATGCGGATCAACTCTGATTTGATGTTAACTGAACTTGAGTTTTGTTATATTTCTTTATTTCTTTCTAATTTGGATTTTGAAAGTCAAGAGTTTAATTCCATATATAATTTGAAAAAAAAACTGCGAAGCTATCATTTTAATTGTTATCCAACTGTAATTTGGTAATTTGAAAAAGCTGAACATTTTCTCTTCTCTGTTCTTCATGTGTTCAAGCGTGATTTTTGAGCATCGCTGAGTTCGTGAGTCGGGGTTTCTCTGACCTTGCGAAATCGTAATGCTTGGTTTATGGTTAGGGATAGGGTAATTGTCAACAATTATATAAGCCAATAATTATATACAAGTCGAGATAACAAACAAATTGACCCGAGTCGAGTCGAGTCACTTCCATATTTCAGGATATGACTCGAGTCAAATTAAGTGATTACAACCTTGTGTCTTCAGGTGCTGTGGCGTGTGCTCTGAGCCTCGCCGAGTTCGTGACTCTAGGCTTCTCGAACCTTGCGAACGCGTTCATCTGCTGCTCGGACGAACCTTACGAGCACCGCAGAAGACGGCTGGCCAAGCTCTTGGTCTCAACACCCCCAAAACCTACCCAGAAAACATCGTTACGCCACGATCATCACATGACCAGAAAGCTGAGCATGGGAAGCATCAGCAGCGATACTACAGTTGAAAGTGTATGATCAATGATCATTGTGACTTGGACACTATAGCTAACCGAACACTGTGATCTGTACTAAAGTAGAACCCGATAATATCGTGTTTGAGCCGATACCGATAAAACCGATCAATTCAGCCGATATCTAAAGCTCCATAGCATTGATTTGAGCAACTTTACAGCCATTGCTATGATGGGCACGAAATAAACCAGAAAGGCTGTATCTGAACACGTGCCAGTCACGAAGTAGGCTACTTCTACTTTTTCAGAGAACTCAGGTAGGCTCGCCTGCTGGTGCTGCTTACTCGAGTGGTTATGATTTTAGTCGACTTCTACTTCACAGTTTTCAGTGTTCTTAGGCCAAAGTAGAACACATTTGTACTTACTTGAATATAGCTACTTGTACTGCTTGAAAGTAGTTACTTTTACTACTTCTTTCAGCTTTTNNTATGTGAAACTAGGCCTGGAATACTTACATTTTTACCTCCATGGAAATCTACAATTCTGCTTGTAATTGAATAGAAATGTAGGACATTTCTTCTACTTCTACCTCAACGTTTTTATTTTTTTGGCATAACTAAGCCTATAATGTTTGCGTTTTTACTTACTCGAAAATCGCTATTTCTACTTGTATTCGAGTAGAGATTTACAACGCTACTTCTACTTGAGTACCAACAATGACCACTTTGACCATCTAGCTATAAGCTATAAGAAATAGATCACTATTCCCATGGTAGCAGTTGTAGATTAATATTCTCTGACCCCCTGTCATGGAGATTGTCGATCGTGTTTGTCCTCTGAAAGCCGATACCGATACTTCTTAGAAAGTGTGATATCGGCTCGATATTTTATCGGCTAACTTTCAATGATCGGTCGGGTTCTACTCNCAAGCAATTATCCGCATCTTATGCGATANAATTTCATGTTTTTTAACACTTTTGCAATTTCTATTTATAATTGAATGATATATTGCTATTGAAATAAACCCGAATATTTTAGGCTGGCGTCAGGTGTAATCGTCAGCAACTAGCAGAGAATTGAAAAAAATATTGTATATCAACAATAAGTCCAAAGATAACTGTTGTCGCGGTCTGAATGCTCCGACCATCCAGCTTTAATTGACCACGTTTATCAGCCGACAGCATACTGTACTTTACGCGGGCTTGATTCATATCCTGAGTTATCAAGACAGCGTGCAATCTCAGCCTCTCATATAAAGGACAGCGTCTGGCAAGAAATGTCTCTAACTGGAACTGGCAAAGGTTGCGACGCTTGTAACGATTAAGGCGTCGATAAAAAGCAGCGTTTGGCAAATTGTTGCTGGCAACTCGCGGGACACGTGCGGCTGATTGATAGCGCGCTAGATCGGATATCCTGACGTATGTGCGGGCTATTAAACATCACAATAGAGACAGCAGATAGTGTGGGACGTGTCAGTTTCGTTACATGCTTCAGTACTGGAAGGATATTCTCATGTCAATGCAGAGAGTAAGGATGGGTACAATGATTCGTTTCATCGAATCTGAATCGAGTGTTAATTCTAATGATTCGGATTAAGGAGAGACTTTATTCTTCAGTAATGAAATGGTACTGTTCATGCGACTGAGAGTTGATTTGTCAACTAAAATTCTAGTTTCGATGGTATTTTCCACTGCGGAAGTCTTGAAACCTCGACTGTTCGTGTCGTATAGCATACGAACCATACAGTAGCCTAGAAAGCTACGCACGTTGCTGAAAATGATACATCTGATTGTCGTAATTAACCTACAGCATTGTCTCAAAGTGCAATGAAATACGGAAGGTCGAAATAAGAAAAAGTTATATATGCCATCTTTGTGGTGGTACAAAATGTATATTTTGATACTGTTACGACACCATGATTAGTGATACTCGAATGCTTTACTCAAAGTCTGATGTTCGTTGCATAAGTTTCGATTTTTTGTTATGTTTTCTGGGACTTTAAGTGGTTTTCAAGGCGAAGTCATAGCAATTTTCTCCTAATTCAACTACTTTGATATTGCCAATACGTAATAAACTATGAGAGAGATCGTATATTCGGTGCTTTTTCACGATGACATCAGAGAACTTGGCAAAATTGCGCGACTCGTAATTTGCCGGCGATCGTGGAAGTAATAACTTACCTGCGGGCGTTTCATAACCCCGAATTATGGCCGCGATTGGCATAAGTTAATAGAAGTCTCTAGCAAGGAAGCAGTGTAGTGGAAGGCTTTTCCCGATTGCTAAGCCTTTGACAGTTTGCCGACATTCCAGGGGCTATAGTCAGATATTTCGTTTGTCCGTCGGTGCTGTGAGTTCGCAATGGAGCTGAAGAATTTCTTGGCCGTCTTCTTGATCACCGTCTTCCTAAGTTCGGTGAGTTTTTCCTATATCGCTGACTTTGAGGACAGGCACCAGAGCCGCAGTAGTGCACACTGTGGCAGATCTGCCGTTTGAGCATGCTACCCTTTAGCTTGCGTAACTTTAGCGTCTGGCTTTATGATGATCACTCTCCCACATATCCCCAACCATATACCCCAGCATATATAGCCGACCCTAACCTAATATTCCTCTAAAACAGGGGTGTCAAATCTACGGTACGCGGGCCGCATCCGCCAGACGATTTCATTCTGGCCGCGAAGCATCATGTGTAGATCGAAGATGCCGGTGTTATCCAGCATGTTGAAATCTTATAGTACGACAGCAAATGTCAAGATCATAGGCCACATTATAATCATCTTACAAGGGTATTATATATAGTCACGATCAGAAACAAATTGTTGACATTGTCTTCCTATTCCGTGTCACTTGGTTTGGATATTTATTGAATAAGGAGCGAAAAAGTAGTTATTCGCAGAAGGCAAAGCCAAAGTGAAACTGTTATATGCAAGTCGCATGAGACTTGTTGGTGTATTTGCTTGTGCTTGAATGCTATATTCGGTTCACTTGGTCTTCGTTACCCGCTCCGAGTACTCAGGCAGCCGAGACTGGCGCCACTAAATGTAACAAAACATAACCCTCCTACTCACCCCGACCTAATCTCGCTGCAACCCAATCTCAACCGAAGGCTCCCCGCAGTTTTAAGTGACCTCACAAACCAGTTTATCGAGTTGTATTTGCGCAGGTCCGTTGCGCATCCGAGGAGGATCTCACGCCTGAAGAGATCGTACGACTGACGAACATGGAAGGTGAGAGTGTGAAGTTCGGCGACTCCTGAGCGATATCCCGACATTTCGCCGTTCAGGTCACATGAAGCCGTTCGGATCCGCAGGTCCGTTTTTCGACGTGTTCGAGACGGAAGGCTTCCCGAGCATCCGCGATTTCTTCAACAAGTTCGTCATTCCCTCCACGCCGCTCTTGATGAAGAACGCCGCCAGGATTTCGCCCGCGTTCACAAAATGGTGAGCGTCTGCTCCTTAGTTTTGTCTGAGCTAAACCTAAACCGCGAACCAGGACGGACTCTTACTTCGTGTCGCATCCCGCGTCTTCCCGCGTGTCCGTGTTCGCCGAGGGTCGCAAGAAGGAAATCCGCACGGAGCCAGGAGCCGAGATGAGCTTCAAACAGTTCGTGGAGAATTACAACACGACCGACATGTACATGGTGCACGGACTGCCCAAACATCTCAGGTTGAGCGCGCGGAGGTGAGTGTCAGCAGGAGCCTGGCCTCTAACTCTCCCTATATCTCAACAGAGGCGACGTCATCATTCCTCCCATACTACAATGCAAGCCTGTCCTGGACGACGTCATTGATGTGGTGAGTGAGGCTCTTCATTCGAATCTCTCGTCTCTGATTGGCTGCTATCGTCCAATCGCAGGTGACCTGGTTCAGCAGCGGCGGCACGAAGTCGGTCTTGCATAACGATGACGTCGACAACGTGAACTGCCTGTACAGAGGCGAGAAGACGCTCGTCTTCATCAACCCGCACGATGACGTCAAGGTGAGTGCGTCACTTCATTGTAAATGGATGACGTCCGACCGATGACGCGACAATCGCAGATGTGGGGCCACGTGATCGACAAACAAGATGGCGGATACTCGTCGCTAGATGTCGACGCGGTCGACTTCACGAAGTTCCCGGATCTCGCCGGAGTCCGATACGCTCGAGTGCACATGACGGCCGGGGACTGCCTTTATATTCCGTATCGATGGTCAGTTCACGCCTGGTTGATTTCGTGATTTGAGGGAGCTTTTCCGAGCGACGGTCGCTTACGTTCGAGACTCATTTTTCGTGCCTGCTCGTGCCTGCGGGTTGCCGTGTGTTATGTGTTACGAAGGCTAGCTTTCATAAACTTGGCGCTCGGGATAACTCACACATATAACATTCGTGCCATATCACTATAAACCAAAAATTGCTGTCCTAAGCTAAATCGATTTGCGTATTTTGTTTGCACAGCCGTGTTTCGATTCTAACCGTTTGTTAGTTTGTTAAGGGTCCAACTCGTACGAAACTTGTCACATTGTCTCAGGTATCATCAGGTTAATTCTTTCGGGAGCAACCTGGCCGTTAACTTATGGTGGACCCACGGCTCGGCCAAGTTCTTTGATCTCGACAAAGAGAAATGCGGCGATTTTACGGGGAGAAACACGATCGCAGACATTGTCTGGCCTGGTGAGTCCGTCCTGACGAAAAATGAAAATGATTTCTGACCTCTTGCCATAGAATGAGTGATGTATTTTGTAGGAATGGACGGAGAAAGCAGCGAGGGCGAATCCGGGGGCGCGTACGGTAGAGGGGATGCTTCGGACCAGCCTCCCACTGAAGAATTTCTGCAGCGTTTCAGTAAGGTTTTGGGAGATTTGAGATTGACATTTTTAAAATTAGTAGGTGAAATCTCTATATTTGAATTAAATTATTCAAGTAGGCTCTTCGTACATGCAATACTCATTCAAGATTACGATTTTAGACTATTTTCAATTGTCAGGAAGTTTAATTTAAGAAATCTTCTCATCAGGTTCAAAGAGCGAATCAGCGGAAGTCCCGCCTCCTCCCCAGGCCTCGAGTTATTCCGATGATTACGAAGCCCCGCATCTCCACGGAGGCGACCCAGAAGCCCCACAAGAAGACAATTCAGACCCCGAAAACGATCCCTACATTGAACCAGATGAAGAGTCCCTTACGTGAGTTTTTCGCGCACATGGCGCAATATCGAAGTACCTCTTCTCAACTATATTTTGCATTACGCACTCAAGCTATTATGAATTCCGCTTCTACTTGACAGTTTTCCGGCAAAACCTGGCTTAGAATACTATATCTTGGCCTACTTGAGTACCAACGATGACTAGACTGTGCGAAACAAACGCATTTTGTGTTCAGGGACAAAATTTACGCCGCGATCGTCAGACTCAAGAAGCCGATTCGAATGTCTGGGATTAAAAAATACGTGCTGGGGGTTCGTACTTTTTCTTGAGAAGTTATTTACGTTATTTTATTCATATATTTAAATTAGAAAATGCCTTCTCCTAACGACGTTTGGAGCGATCGGTGTCAAGAGATCTTGATCAATTACTTCGGGATGTTGGACCAAAACAAGGACACCGTCGTCACCGTAGAAGACGTCGAGTTATTCTACGCCGCAGACCAACACGTAAGTTTAAGTCTAAATTGGAATTAGAATTAGAATGATAGTTATACCGATTTTTTAAAATTAGGACAGAATTATACTTACTAAATTCGAAAAAACTTGAAATTAAATTAAATTCATATAAAATCAGAGTTGAATCACGAAATCTGTTATCTTGGTTATCCCCAGACACAGTCGCAGAACTATGACGTCACGGCGTTCTTTCAAGAGGATTTATCGGATGCTTTGTTGCAAGCAGCGCAAGAAAAAGAAAAAGTTGGTTTCGTGCGATTTCACACCAAAAACGCTCTAATTTCGATTCTATTTTAGGAGTTGATCTTAAAACTCGTCGAACGAGGCGAGATCGACAAGGAGCAAGTTGCCACCATTTTTGGCAACAAACTCAAAATACCTATGGCCGAACAAATGAAAGACGAATTATGATCGTGTAATTTATTATTGCTATAACTTCACCACAGAGAGTGATTCTCTGGATTTTTGTGTGCTGGTTTTACTTTTTAACAGAATCCCGCTCGGGATATTTATTTGCACTCGTTCACCAAGAGATGAAAAGTCATGAAATTTGTCATGTTCTGCGATTTATCTCATTTCTCGCCACCTTTTTGATGACACAATCTCGGGAAAGAGGGGCATTAATCCTGTTTTTCATCTTGCACATTGTTCATTACGGTTGTTCAAATAATAACTTTTTGACTTCAAATTTGGATATGCACTATTTCATAAATTTGTTCGGCTGGATATAATGAAAACGGTGCCCACCAAATTTGAATCAATCCCAACCTGTAGTAGCG
>ATSW01106081.1:0-11793 GCA_000444245.1 Botryllus schlosseri | reverse complement strand
ACAGTTCTGAGATCATAAGGGACAACCTTATTCGGGGCATCGCCGATCCCGATATGCTCTCTGATATCCTCGGTGATGCTGCCACAGACCGCTCCCTGGAAGACACTGTCTCCTTCATCGCCAGAAAGGAACAGGGACGCCTGACGCACTCCGAGGTCGGTAATTTCCCTGCGACACCACAGTCTGCAGCTGCCGTTCAACCTTCCAGGATGTGCTGGGCCTGCGGCGGACGGGCCCATGCCCCCCGCAACGACCGTGACGCACGGAAAAGCAANTGTGAAGCCTGGCATTCACTGTGCACGAAATGCTCGTCCAAAGGCCATTACACAAATTGCTGCAGGCAATGCCTNGACTGTGGGAAATGGGGCCACAAGGATAAATCGTACCGGCTTTGCGCGAAGCATAAGTCCAAGCAGTTGGAGGCCCGGAGTGAATCNTCCTCCAGCCCTGCTGAAAGAACTGCTAGCTGCATNGACTCTCAGCTCTCGAATGACGCCCTGTGCTGCCCCTCGGAATCTCTNGAGGCAAAACAGATAGCATCACTTTCAGCTATGGTGAATAGACTCGATCATCACGTGTTCGATGATGGCTGGAAAGTACGGCCATCCAAACCNCACCCTGTCGTACTGGTCTNGATGAACTTGCTTCCCGATGCACATTCTCTGCTGGGTCACCCCATTCGCACCTCCGCTCGGCTTTCCTCCATCCGGACTTACATGGTAGCTGACACGGGTTGCCAGAGCTCCATCATTCCCTTGTTCATCGCTGTGCGACTGGGTATCGACCGCCGTGATCTGCTCCCTGTTAAGCTAATCATGGAGGGCCCATCTCATGCAGACTTGGGCATAGTTGGTGGAATCGCTGTGGATATCAGTTTNGCNGGACCCNGTGGGACTGCGAGGACAGCCCGCATCATGTGCTATGTGTCGTCGACGCTTGACAGATCCTACCTCTGCAGGGAAGCCCTAGCCACGCTCGGCATCATACCGGAGGATTTCCCGTACAATCGTGGCTNGCAGGATGTTCATACGACGGCAGCGATCGAACAAAATGATCCTGCCTGCTCCTGCCCTCGCCGTGAACCTCAGCCACCGCCCCTTCCCGACACCCTACCTCCTGGTTTAAAGCCAACTAGGGANCATGTCGACCGATTGAAGNGCTGGCTACTGGATTACTACGGCTCGACTACGTTCAATGTATGCGAACACCAACCTCTGCCACTGATGACAGGGGAAGAGCTGCATCTGCACGTTGACCCGGATGCCACGCCCGTCGCGACGCACAAACCCGCTCTGGTCCCCATTCACTGGCAAGAACAGGTGCACTCTGACCTAGAGAGGGANGTACGCTTAGGNGTGCTCGAAAGGGTCGGTACNAATACCCCCACCACATGGTGCTCACGGATGGTTGTCACCGGCAAGGCAGATGGTTCCCNGAGGCGCACGGTCGACCTGCAACCTCAGAACAAGCACTCTGTACGACAAACACACCATGTCCCGGCGCCGTTCCACTTAGCGGATCGAGTACCCCAGGGCATGCTGAAAACCGTAACCGATGCCTGGAATGGCTACCACTCCGTGCCAATCAGAAAGGAGGACCGACACATCACGACNTTCATCACACCATGGGGACGCTATCGATACAAGGTTGCACCGCAAGGCTTCCTGGCGAGTGGTGACGCATATAATCAACGTTTCGACGCAATCATCTCCGACTTCCCAGACAAAGTGAAGTNTGTCGATGACACTTGCATGTGGGCGGAGGACATTGAAACTGNNTTTCTTCAGACGTGCCGATGGCTTGATTTATGTGCCCGCAATGGCATCACTCTGAATCCAAAGAAATTTCAATTTGCGCAAGAAGAAGTGGACTTTGCTGGATTGACGATCTCNATGACCAACATCCGCCCATGCACCAAGTTCCTCAACGCAATAAGGGACTTCCCTACACCTGCTGACATTACCGGGGTGCGAGCATGGTTCGGACTGGTGAATCAAGCAGCGTACACCTTTGCCATGGCACAGCAGATGACGCCATTCAGAGACCTGCTGAAACCGGCCCGGAAATTTGCTTGGTCTGAAGAATTGGAACGCGCCTTCCAGCTGTCAAAAGAAGCGATCATTTCTGAAATTGAGAATGGTGTGAGACTCTTTGACCCTAGCCGACCAACATGCCTCGCGACTGATTGGTCTGAAACCGGGATTGGCTTTTTCATGACACAGAAGTACTGCAAGTGCGCTCCTGTGACGCCGTCCTGTTGTCCGGATGGATGGAAACTATGCCTGGTCGGAAGCCGTTTTACTCACCCAGCGGAGAGCAGATACGCCCCCATTGAGGGCGAAGCACTGGCTGTCGCATATGCGCTCCACCAAACGAGATATTACGTCCTTGGGTGCACCCAGCTGATCGTCGCCACTGATCATAAGCCTCTTGTGCGGGTCTTCAATGACAGGTCCCTGTCGGACATCACCAACAGACGGCTCCTCAACCTCAAGGAAAAGATACTTGGATACCGCTTTCAGATTGTCCACGTGCCCGGCAAGAGCAATCACGTTGCAGACGCTGCATCCAGGAACCCGCATGGCCCTCCCGTCAGGCTTGAGCTGCCCGGAGAGGCACCCGAAACTGATCTCACACCGCGCCGCCCTATCGCCGTGTCCAGGATTCCGAGACTGATCGACGATGAGCCAGACTTTGCTGACGATGCCTCAACCGTGGCTGCCGTTACTGCCAGTCTTCGAGCCTCGACGACGGTTGTCACATGGGACATGGTACGTGAAGCTACCTCTTCTGATAGCGACCTTCAGCAACTGAGCCTGTATATCAGTGAAGGATTTCCGACCGACCTCCGCACCATGCCTGCTAGCTTGCGTCCTTACCACAGGTTCTCGTCGATGCTGAGCACTGTGGACGGCGTTATTCTTATGGGACAACGGATCGTGATACCCTCGAGTCTGCGTCATGAGATCCTGACCGCGTTGCATGCCGGGCATCAGGGCACTTCTGCCATGAATGCTAGGGCGAGGGACTCCGTTTTTTGGCCACTGATCACAGTCGACATCTCTCGCATTAGAGACCAGTGTGGTCACTGCCACAGGATCGCGAAATCTAACCCCATGCAGCCTCCAGCCGTCCTGACACGCCCAGAGTACCCTTTCCAGATGATCTGCAGTGATTACTTTTCTCACAATGGCAAGGACTATGTTGTCATCGTCGATCGGTACTCTAACTGGCCAATTGCGTGTCACTCGAACTCTGGTGCCGATGGACTCATCTCGCAGCTACGGCAAACCTTCGTGACTTTTGGCATTCCAGAAGAGCTGACTTCTGATGGCGGGCCACAGTTTACTGCTGGAAAGACCCAGGCATTCTTGAAATCGTGGGGCGTAACCCACAGAGTATCTTCGGTCGCCAACCCACACGCGAACTGTCGAGCCGAACTTGCAGTCAAGACGGTGAAACGGATGCTCATGGACAACGCATCCAGCGGCGGCTCATTGGATGTTGACAAATTCCAACGAGCTATGTTGCTGTACCGCAATTCCATTGACCCGGTGACTAAGGTCTCCCCTGCGATGATCATATTCGGACGCCCTATTCGCGATGCTATCCCGATCCCATATGCGCGCTACGTACCCCATGAATCATGGCGAGAAATTGTAGCCCACCGGGAACTTGCCATGGCACGGCGACACTGTCGCGAATACGAAAAATGGAGCGAACACACCAAGATGCTGCCTGCTTTGAAAGTCGGTGACCATGTATACCTGCAGAATCTAGTTCGGAACCATCCGAAACGCTGGGAGAGAACAGGCGTCGTCGTCGAGGTGCGCCAGCATCACCAGTACGTCATTCGCGTTGACGGGTCTGGCCGCGTGACCATACGAAACCGACAACATTTGCGCCGCTTTACGCCATTCTCAGTGCCCGGACACCCGACATTTACAACGACACCGCTTCAGGATCCTGGACCTGCGACGGGTCACCCCGAGGTCCATACCACACCGTCTGCTGCCTCAGAACCAGCCGCTCAGCCGGAAAACTTGCCTAATGATGTCTACGAGCCTCCTGCAACGACGACCCCACGGCCACCGCTGGCCCTGGCTCGCTTACAGCCATACAACAAGCCAGGACTGTTAGAATCTCATCCCTTGCCCAGGTCACGACGCGCTGTCGTCGATCCTTGAGAGAGACTGTCTTTTGTGCTCATATCGCCTTGGCACTCCAAGACTCGTCTGTGGGGAGGGGAGATAGATAACCATGCTATCTCTCTCTACAGATCCTAGTCATCCTTTTCCTCACCCTTACTTGAGACTGAAATGCTAGGGGGGGAAGGATAGCAATTTACCATTTCGTTGCAATACGTTTCTTTCTGTGTTGTGATATTTATTTCCATTCTGTAAGGCTGTCGGAAAAGTATTTCATCCTTTGATATGCTTAGTAAATAAAGGTAGACATACATGTTTGTTTATATATTTGTTTAGTAGAATTTCTTATACATGTCTAAACTGCAGAAGTTGAATTTCTTATCTCTGTCAAAACTTCTGGAGAAATTCCTTGCAAATCTTACGTTAACAAAATTAGTATTGTAACTGTGTTTTTACAAACACTGTTGTATTCTCTGGGCTGTTTAGATTTCTTGATCAAGTTCCGGAAGAATACTTCTTTTGGTTGTGCTGCGCTTGCCGGGTATTCATGGGAGTTGGAAGTTCCTCAGCCTTCACTGCCCTTTTCGCTGTGATCTTTCAAGAATTTGGCGACCGCTCTCTAACAGTTATCGGGATATCAGAGTCGCTGTGCAGCATTGGTGGTATCACAGCACCGTTATTAGGTGGTGGCTTGTACAGTGTAAGTTTGTGAAATTATTCCATTACACACTTCTTCCTGATAACACTGTTTTTTTATTCTAGCTAGGTGGATTTTACATGCCGTTTGCGGTATTGGGATCTCTATCACTGCTTGTTGTACTTGTATGCGCGTTATTGTTACCTTCCGTGAAAGGTTAGTGTATAAGCTGAGATTCCTTCGCATAATTTACATGGTGGTTGTGTTACTAGTGTCGCTTTGTACCAGTGACAGGAACCTGAAGTAAAAATATGGTGGTCTGGAAAGTAATCAGTTGGCTTGACAGGAAATTGCTGAAGATATTTCGCTAATGTAGATGTATTTACTGATGCACTACAAAATCATGATTCGAGCAAAAGAGTAGAATCTGAAAACTTTAAACAAGCCTTTTACCAAGGTTGTAACCAAGTCACAAGTCAATCTCTCTTTTATAGTTTTGACTCGAGTCATTTTGTATTCACCACCGAGTCAAGTCCGGGTCCATTTCAGGGTCCGAGTCATAGTATTGCGACTCTAATCACAGTCCAAGTTACAGTGTTCACTGTTCAGTGTTCAGTCTCGGGTTCAGGTGATGTTCTTCCCACTTTTTTACAACTCTTAGGTTATGTCAAATGCAGCATATGTCATCATATACTAATTCATCTCGCTTTTAGGATGTTTATTCTGCTAAATGACCCTACAAGCGAAAAAGGTTATCAAAATATATCGCTTGAATCAAGTACAAGTAGAGTCATTTTCTACATTTAACACAATGAGCCAAGTGCAGTCACCAATAAATAGCCTTTTACCCACATGCCTTCACAGCCTGGCGAATTACTAACATAAATTTCTATTTGCAGTCGATAGACAACTGAATGCCGTCAGTCCGGCTTGGCTGCTTCTTAACTTTCACGGCTTATTTGCTTCCCTGTATGTGATGCTGTGTTTCTTGATCAGCTCGTTCTTAACTGCAAACTTTGCCATATTTCTGACCGACTCGGTAAGAACGTTTGCTTCAATATTTAGCTTGGTGGATTTACCAATTGCTTCATGCTGATTTTACAGTTTAATTTGTCGTCGGTAATGGTCGGTGTGTACTTTCTGATATTCAGCTTATTATACGGTATTGCCACACCCATATTTGGACATTTCGCTGACTCCAGGTATGAAATTGGCATATCCTACTTATCGTAATTACTTGATTATAAGAGTTGACTAAGAACATGTTGATTTTTGTGCTTCAAGTATTTCTTTTACTGCATTCTATCTCCCGCATTGCTCGAAGTAACAATGTTTGTCTTGACTTTGTGAAGAGAAGTTCACTGTACCATTTAAGACTAATTCCTTGCAAAAAATCTTGTATAAACAATTGGCAAATTCATGTTACACAATCAATTGCTGTATCATATCAGTTGAAGTATGAAGTGCGCAAAGAATGCTGTTACTGTGATGTCACAGTTTCATCCGCTTACTTCCCAGTCATATCAGGAGACTGCTGAAAATTCTCATTGGCCACAATTTGAAATACGAACGTGTTGGATAGTAATATATATTTAATCATGACATTCTGAAAGCTGTGACAAAGAGATTCACACCTTGAAATAATTTACCTATGCTTAGAGATATTGGAGCTCACATCATGACGGGGTGTTGCTTCATACTGGGCATTGTTCTGACCCTTTATTGCCCGGCTGACATTTGGATGTCGTGGTTTGGCTGGGATCACCCACGCAAGTGGCTGGTCATCGCGTCTTCGGCTATTTCCGGGATATGCATCGGAGGAATGATCATGCCCACGTTTGGAGAGATGATAATAGCAGCCAAGTGAGTGATTAGGCTATGATATTCGAGCTTCAATCAATGACACATATGGAACTAAGAGTCTGATAGTTTTTATACTGTGCTGATCCAAGCACCAAC
This sequence comes from Botryllus schlosseri, assembly GCA_000444245.1. Taxonomy (NCBI): domain Eukaryota; kingdom Metazoa; phylum Chordata; class Ascidiacea; order Stolidobranchia; family Styelidae; genus Botryllus; species Botryllus schlosseri. The sequence goes on along the minus strand of ATSW01106081.1, from coordinate 5,049 downwards.
CCGAGCAAGTCTATATAAAGCTATGTCTTGGTACTCTCCAAACGCTAGTCCTTGTTGTTCTACGAAAACCAACTAAATGGGGCTGGAAAAGCACTGTTTCGTGTATGTGATTTGATTTTTCTTTACGAATCAATGAATCAAAACTAGTTTGGCCGATGAGAAAATGCAAAGTACCTGCCATGTGACTTTATGTCAATGTGATATTCGATTTTGAGTCAACGTCTCGTATTACGCAGCCCTAGTTTTCGGGACCGTGACAATCATCTCCGTAATAAGGTGTCTCTCCTGTCTTTCGTCAATGCTTGCAATCACTAGAGGTAGTCAAAGTGTGGCGTGGGTACCCACGTAAAAAATAGAATTAATGCCGTGAATTTCTTCTCAATTAAAAATTAGTGATTTTAAAGATTTTTTAACACTACTTCAAGTAAACATAGAAAATGAAGGTCTGTAAATAACTGGAGCAGTTTCAAAATACAAACTGACCATCCCTCAATGACACGAGCTCTAATGTGAGAATGCATGTGAAGTGTCGTTGTAATGGTGGTTTACCATCCTTCGCGCCATTCCCATTAGCAGAATTATTTCACCCGCTAGCGAATAGGTCCAATATAGAGTATAATAGTTTTCAAAAACCGCACCTTCTTGTGGGGCTATTTACGATTTTGTACTGTCAAGTTGTTATTCGCTTTTGTGATGATTAATGAAGGTGCGTCAACTCAAATTACTCTTTGAAGCTACAGGTTTAGAACTGAGCAAAGCACCCATTTTCAGCCATATGCAAGAAAATTTTCATCAGAAGCAGTTGTTTCTTCTGTAAATTTGTCTATTTGTGTGAACGATGATCTTATCTCCCCTAACTCTTACCTTCGATTGATATGTGCGACCCATTCATATTATTATTCAATCAAATTCCAGACAGATGAAGCTCCAGGAGAACGAGCTTGCGCAGTACGGCATGGTGTCAGGTCTCTGGAATACAATGTTTTCTGTCGGCGACATCCTTGGACCGACGATGGGGGGAGCGTTGGTCGCAAAATTTAGTTTCAACAACGCCTTAGCGATGTTGGGATTGTTTGCTTCGGCCCTAGTGAGTATATCACTCTGCATAGCTTTTGAATACTTTGTAAAATAAAAGCCATGAATCCATTTTCCAACAAATCCGATTTTTGCTAAAACGTTAGATTTTTTGTTTTGGTGTCCAACAGCTGTTTGCACTTGTGGTCTGTACTTTTTATGACTAATGTAATTGTAACAACGGCTCATCAGTAGGGCAATTTTTTTTGACCTAAATACGGCAGATTTTGATCTAAAAAAATCAAAATTTTGACATTTTTTGACCTTAAAAACTTAATTTTGACCAAATTTTGAGCCAAGTTATTCAAATTAGGTGTTTTCCAACATATCGTTAGAATTGTACTACTTATCTTCATTTCTGGTTCGAACTGTCTGTCCTTATGAAGTAGTTTGACCATAAAATTCTTTTAGATTTAAAAACTGACAAAATTTTTACATGCAAGCTAAAAAAAATATTCAACTTTGTTTACAATTTTGACATTTTGTGACCTAACGCTACAATTTGGACCTAATTTTGACTTTTTTTAACATGTCAAAAAAGATACACTACTCATCAGTAAGACTTGCTGATCGTGGTTAATCTAAAGCTGCTAGACGAATAGTGAATAGTGATTTGATTCCATCTTTCCATGATGGCGAGACAGCAGTATGGATTATACTTTCTACCAATCTAACTTTGTTCGTAGGTATAAGGGAAGAGCCCGGTCGAGATTTTCAGCCATTGTGGTAATTTCAAGATAGCAGAGTAGCTCATTACTTCTATGGGTATAGAATTCACCATTTCTATTAGAAAACGTCAGTTGGCAATCCCATTTTGCATTCAAGAGATGAGCAAAGCTTTTCAGCTGTGTGAACACTCAAGTGCTAATGTTTCAAATGATCAAAATTAAAATTTTGTTGGCATGTCGTACTTTGCCATATTGGTTTTATTTATGTTGTAATTCCTTTGGTGCACGATAACTCTTGATAAGAAGCGTCCATAGTAATTTACACCCCAATACACCGCTTTGCGCTATCACTTTTTCGCTGCCTGTCTGGTTTTTCAATTTCATTAAGAACAGAACAGTTGTCAATATGCTACGATGATGACAAACTCGTGTTGTTACCAGGCAGTATCAAAGGCCATCCATCTTACTTACCTCGGCTGTAAGCGGACTGGAAATGAACAAGCATCCGACAATGATGAATGTAGCGACGAGGAAAGAGAAGCATTATTGGGGAACAACCGATCGTCTATACAGACTTGATATTTTTTTTAGCACTTTGCGATCAACTGATTGATTCAGTGTTTTAGCAAGATCCGAAAATGTGAATGCAAAATATTTTTATTTGAAAGTAAATGATGAGCCCTCCAGTGAGCAGTGCCTTCATGCATCGTGATTTGAGATTTATCTGGGCTCGTCCCCTAAGTCGCTGTTCTTACACCAGCTTCATAAAAAAAATGCATTGAAGAAGGATGTAGATGTTACAAAACCTGTCTGAAAATACAATAGTGAAAATTTCAGGATTGAGCACTGCTACATCTGGCATTAGGCTGAGGTTGATAAAATGTACTTGGTCGTTTCGAAATCCTATGTTCAATACATAGCATTGTGTCCAGAGGTGGTCAGTAATAAAGTACTTATACTTTTTTTGAAGTACTCAAGCGGTTTTCCGCTACTTGCACCCACTTACTCAAGTAAATCAAATTTTGGCTACCGTACTTTTACTTCGTCATATTTTGTGATCTACTTAACTTACTTTTCGCTGTTTTCAATTTGTCAAGTAGAAGTAGTTTAATCCTCCAATCAGAAAGATAGCCTGAGGAATTTCGGGGCTCTGTTTACGGAGTACCAATATTTGATTTCATAAAAGTTTCACGAAAGTATCGGTGAATATGATTTAGATAGTGGGTTGTTTGGTTCCGTTAACACCGCATTTTCGCCCATATGAAATCACAGTAAATATGTCCTATCTCCTATCATAACGTTTCGAACTCTAGCAATTACCTATCATATCGTAATCTAGCATCCGACGGCGTGTCCTAATCAGGAAAATTGGACTACGACTATTTTTTTTAGCGTTAGACTTGTTTTAGCTGACGTAGGTCGAAACTTTCTGGAAAAAAGACATGAAATATATTTCCCGCTTTTTAGAGGTAGTATTTGCATTTCTCTCTCGATTCGGGGAGCATCATACTTTGAGTTCTTATTAGTTTCAGTTCTTTTGTCTGGAGAACATACATGTTGAAGTGTAAAGGCAAGGAACCAGCAAGGTTGCCTTTTCTGAAAATAAAGCTACACCATATGGCCTTTTTACGGTCTGGCATATTTTTTTATTAACGTATACTAATCACACTAAGTCAGGGGTTCTCAACCCGCGGCCCGCGGGCCGCATGCGGCCCGCAGACGTATATTTTGCGGCCCGCGCCATCTTTCATTATAAACGCAATTACTACTGACACGGTATTGTTACATAATAATTTAGATACTTAGCTCTTTTATCGCCCCGTCTATGTTTCGTTTGATTATTCGTTCTTGAATGCAGTGGTTCTCAAACTATGGGGGCGTGAAAGCATCCGAAATGACGCGAAGTTGCTGTCAACTGAAAAAGATTTTCGCGCTGCGCGCAATATATCTCCGATTCAAATGTATTTATCTATGTATATTCCGAATTTCATACATGAGAATTCTCTCATCAACAACCATAACCTTCCATGTCATCAAACTAGCCGTCTGTATTGCTGGCAGTCCGGTTGCATTTTGTTATATGACGATAAGGGGGGGGGGACACGAAGTTTTTTCCTTATCAAAAAGGGTGGCCTGTCTAAAAATAAGTTTACGAACCACTGCTTTAATGTGTTCTCGTTCCTTGATATATGCTCGACTTCAGATTGTTTTTGTTTTGAATCGGTATTCGGCGGGACCCTGGTTCAAGAGAATCCCGCTACCTAGTAGGCCTACACTTTTAAAGAATGTTTGACTCACTGCGAACGGTTGTTGATATTACCGACGACGTTACAGACGCATCACTCAAAATTGTTTGTAATATCGCTAAACCCAAGAGATCTGCTATAGAAGGAGCGATTTCAATGAAGCCTTAACATAGGCCTGCTGTGCGAATATTTGCTGTTTCCGGAACTTAGCAGCAAGGACAACATCACCTGACAAATTTTGAAGATACAGTCGTGTGATTCAATCGTGACCAGAGGAGTAACATCAATGTCAGTCGATCTTTTATCGCATGTCCTGAAACACGTTGCCGCGTATAGACTACTTTAACTCAGCCTCGGACTAATCCACCGACATTGCATAACTCTGGTGGAATTTTATCAGAGTGGATATATATGCAGAGGAAATGCTGACTGGGCAAACGTGGGGAGGCGATCAGCGAATAATATCAACTTGACAAAGCTGACTTCTGCAACTATTGATGCAGGGCCCCGGGCATGGAAGAAAAGGAGATGTGTTGATCGGTTTGCTCAGAAACGACTCCGAACGCAACACTTCTTCTCATATCACTCGGATATCAATGTTATAATGGCCTCTGTAACGCAAAAGTGACCATAATTTTATACTTGCTCGCTCGCACATTGATACAGAGAGTTCGATTCTCTGGTGGAAGGGTTTGAAGTTGCATATACCGACTTGGCAACGAAGGCAATGCACGCTCCGTGAAGGAATTTACTTGCGCCGCTAGAAGATACATATTCTCACAACAAGCTTCAGCTGCAATCTTACGAACGCTGTCCATTATTACTTTATAATGCACAAAAGGCGAGAAGCACAACTGAAAAAATGTCAATAATAATAATAATAATGCACAAACATGTACTAAATGCCCGTATACGACTGGTAATAGGCTACCGTAGCCTAAATTTAATAGTAGCCCATAAATACATGGTAATGTTGTTCTGCGGCCCGCAGCGTCTTTTGCAGTTAAAATGCGGCCCGTTATACAAGGAAAGTTGAGAACCCCTGCACTAAGTGTTAACAC
>ATSW01106079.1:0-11413 GCA_000444245.1 Botryllus schlosseri | reverse complement strand
TACCCAGTCAACGGAGCCCCATGAAAGATGATAAGTAGCGGATAACGGCGTACAGGATACAGCGTGAGGGGGTCTGGGGGGCGAAGCCCCCCATAAGTTCGGTTTATCATCATATGGGGGGCCCAAGACCAAAGTTTTGGGGGGGCCTGGCGAAGTGCTGTTACGGCCCTGCACACCCCAAACCACCCCCTAGGTCTACAATCTTGACCAATGACATTACAGAAAAACTCGGCACTTGGCGACTTTAACAAAATCAATAGCCTGAAGTAGGGGACCCAGTGAAAATGTAATTTTCGGCGGTCTCGCCCGGTCGTTCGTGAAATGGGAAACCATTTCAACTTTAAACGACAGAATTAATAAAGCGATCTATTTACATATTATTCGGGCACCGTCTTGCTTGGAAGGTGGAGGTGAACTTCTCTCCATTGTGTCACAGATAACACTGAGATGCAGCTAACCCATCATACAGGTCTTTGTTATGCACATCGAAGGGAGAAGGGAGCAGAACCATGCTAGGAATAGTGCATAGCATGTTTTTAAATAACTCCTTCACATTTTGACGCAATATTTGATAAAAGTTGCTGTAAACCTGGCTATGAAAAATAGAGAAAAGTTGCAAAAAGTTGCACTATAAAATCCCTCCGAACAGCTTAAAACACCATAATACGTAGATTCTGAGTAATTACGAAGCATGTCGAAAGGTTTAAAAAAAGTTGCAAAAGTTGCAAAAACTTGCCCTAATGATCACTCATTAATCATTCTCTGTTAGTCGCTGAGATGCATCTTGCGACATCTGGAAGCCGTCAAGTAACTATAAGATAAGATCATGTGATTCCCTTTTTAAGTGGATGTAACATTCACCAAACAGTGATATAATTGATTCAGGAAAACATACTTGATAATTGCAAATTGCAATTCCACGTGCCAGTACTGCAGCTGTAAATTAACCTCGGCAGCATCTTCGGGTGAAACGATCAGTCTTAATGTTAAATTCACACCGCGTCCTATTAGTTCCGGAAACGGGGACCCTGGAAATGCGTCCTCGTAACTGGCGATGATGCTGTCGATTGATTTGTTGAGTTTTGTGAAGTTTCCAGTGGTAGCTGACTCGATGATACTCTGGTAGTAAAGAAGACTCGTCTGATACATAGCTGGACAGATAGAGAAAATTTTCGGCTTTTCCAAAGTAGATTAGAACTAGAATTTTAGTCGCGCTTAGATTAGAATTAGAATTAATGAATGCTTAAAAAACTTTGACTTGAATCAAAGTCGAATTAGACGGAGATCCAACAAAAAAATCAAGTTAATTCATATCAAACCAGGGTTCACTCTTGTTAGCATGAGAATGGCAAAGGTCTGCACAGCAAGTTTTGCTCGTTTTGCTAGGGTCACCATATTTTGGAAATCTGAAAAGAGGACACTTTTTCAAAATTTTCAGACTTGCAAAACCGGAGGAAAATCCTGAAAAACGGTCAATTTTTCCCACATCGTGGTCGGTTGACCAAAAAAAAGTCCGGATTGTTACTTCAGTGCTGATTTACTGTATCGAAGTCAATTTTGCCATACATAAAAATTTTCAAAAAAGAGGACAAAATCTCAAAAAGAGGACATTTGGGCGTCCTCCGAGGACACTTTCAAAAAAAAGGACAAATCCTCTTAAAAGAGGACGTATGGTAACCCTAGTTTTGCACTATACAGTTTTACGGTACCATTTTCAGTAAAACTAGAAATTAGATTAGGATTAAATTTAGATTGGAATTGGATTATCGGCATTTCACTCGATTCAGACAACTAGGATTATCCATCGTCCAAGTCTGCTCTGACGGCGCAGTGACGCCGAACGAACTTCCAAAGCAGTGTTATGCAGAGAAACTTCCTAATAATTAGCGATCTTTTCTCAGATCATGGATGGAACTCCTAAATACAGCACCTGGAAATTGTCGAGGATCGGTTTCAGCTCCATGGGTACGGTGCCTCCGAAGATAAGTAATACATTGGGGATCAATTCTCCGACATTGACAGCCGGCCCATTTTTGAACCCTTCCTCAATAACCTGTAAAACCATGCTAGTCTCAATGTTTATTATTTTCCCCGTGGAAGAGGTTGCTAATATAAATTGACCATGGATTACATTCATCGGGGTGTATCGCATATATTAACTTTAACTTTGCCTCACCGTGTTAGGATTGTCTACCGACCAAACACAGATACGATATTGGGGTACGATTATCACGAGTTTCCTGAGACTATGCAGGTGTGTAGTTATATGTCACATTTGATATTCAATATATATATTAAACACAAATGTGGTCAGTAACGAACTACTTCTACCCGTTGGTAGTAACAAAGTATGTTTTGCCTAGTATTGCACCCCTCACTTTTGAGACTAATTCCACTTGAACGTGAACAGTTTTTAGGGAAAACTAATACGTAATTTTTGCAATTTTGATTTTGAATAGTATAAACTAGTTTTAGCATGAGTTTGCATCAATCTTATGAGCTAAGTTGTCATATAATCCGCATGAAATAGCTTGTGTATCGCTGTGTAACTTGACATATATTTGGAGATTTCACTTATTTGTAGCGTCATTCAGTCGATTTGCGTTATAGTTTTGAATATTAAATAGCAATAGTATATTCATCATGATATGAGCCCGAAAATCTATTTTCAAACGTCAAAACGCTGCATTACCTACCATCGAGAACTGGTCTACAAAACCCGTGTAATCCACATTAGTGACATTCATCAGGTCGTAGAACATTTTCGACAAGTTGACGACCAGCGCATTGTAGATGGGTACCGCTTCGAATTGCGCGCTTCCCCCAAAAGCGTAAATCAACGTCTTGATCATCATGCTAAGTTTTGTTGCGGGAGCAGTTGAATTGAAATCTTTGAACGAGTTGATCCCGTCCGTCATCCGTCGATAGACTTCTTGGATAATAGCTTTGTCTCCGGGTGCGATTTCATAGAACAGACCTAAATAATACAGGGTTACCATATTTTGTAGTCGGGAAAGGAGGACACTTCCACCAAATCATAAAACTTAGTTTGGCGAAATTGAAAACAACTGATTTTGAAATGTTTACTGGAAATCTTGTTGTGCGGCTCGACTCCCGAATTTCCCACTTTTTACCTATAGTTCTGTGCTGTCGACTAACAGAAAGGTCAATTTTCAGATTCAACTCCTGCGTCTATATTTTAGACCAAAATTTAACACCTTTCATGGTCTTGTTTAGCATTTTAGTATAAATAGGAGGAAAAATTGTCGGAAAGTAGGACATTCGGGCGAAGGGAAGAAATTACTTCAAAAAGAGAACAAATCCTCAAAAAGGATGACGAATGGTAACCCTAGAATAACAGATCCTGAGGTTATTCGGTATTAGTAGCCAACATTGTATCAATGTGCCGAGGGACGTGTAAATTTTGTACTTTAACCCGGAATTGGAACATGAAAATATTGTTGCAATACATCGATGACTTTTTGCTTGTAAAGTTTCCTAATATCTTACCTGGTATCCATTGGATCGTAGCCTGAATTTCGTCCGGCAGCGTCGCATTCGTCATTGTCTCAATCAGATTAATAAGGTTTGTCGAAAAAGCCCGAGTCGCGTTGTCTTGCTGGCTGAACTTCTTCAGTAGTTCAAGCGACCAGACACCGACGTATGCGGGATTCATCTGTGGTGAAATGAAATGGTTCGGACTGTGCCTATCGATAAGAACAGGCAGTTGAAGCAATCAGCGTTGCTACTCAATTACAAGCAGAATTAGCAATGTCGAAGACATGACTACTTCAAGTCGAAGCAGAAAACAAAAGGTATGAAAAGTAATCGAGCAAAGTAGTCCAAAAAGTAGATTTGCTCGAGGGTTTGATGGATAATGACACTGGTCAACACATCTTTTTAGGCAGACAAAGTAAGAGGGTTATGGCGGGCAATGATTGCGGATATGACCTTGTTTTTTTTTTAATTGGCTCTGGTTTTGGAGAGATTCCAAGAGGCTGTTTCAAGTAAATCTCATATTTTCGCTGTATGGGTGAGATCAGTTGTTCCCAAGATCCCAGCGTGGGCGATTTTTAGAAAAATTGGGGCGAAAATACCAAAGGGGCGATTGGGGGGGAGGCGATAGGGTATAAAATGTTAGACTGTCCAGTCAAGTGATATGTACTTAATTACCACGGCCAAAAAACGCACGTGAATACGGCTTATTCTGCATATGACGTGAAGGTTGACTAAAAAAGTCAGCAGCTCAACGGAAAGTAGACGCGGAAATCGGTTTGCCGAGCACCTACTCGGAAAAATGACCAACGATCAGAAGTATAGGTGAATAAATTTCCCGTTCATATATCCTCTTTTTCGAATCCGGAAATACGGGGGGGGGGAGCGAAAATAATTGTGTCGAGCTTGATAACGGGGCGATGAGTTTAAAAAGGTTGGGAACCACTGAGCTGGATAAAAAAAAACAGCTCAGTCGGATTATAAATTCGCAAATTAAATCTACTTGTTATTCATACACAGCGAAGACAGTTTTGAATCAAAATGTAACATCATTATGTTCAGGGGTATTAGATTTATCCTAGTTGAAGATTCAGGGATATCACCTTTATTCTGTTCTTGGTAGAATAACCGATTGGTGTACGAGAAAATACCTTCCATTGCGCAGAAGTACAATCACATGCGTCGACTCTATTGGATACAAATCGTCCGTCGGCTCATACTACGTGTTTTTCCGAAAGTATTTACACTATTATGGCATAATTAGACAATGTTAAAAATGTATTTTATAACACCATAAGTTTTAAATGCAACCTTATGACCAACTGTGTCAATAAGTAATCATGAACTGTAGCAAGTAGTACTGTACCTGTGACCCTTTCGCGAGGTCCGGCATCGCATCTAGAAATGCGTTCACAAGACCGGATATTTCCGACGGAATATCATACGAAGACTTGATAGTATCGACCATATCTTCCGTCGATTTTGTCCAGTTACTCGGATTTATGTCGCCCACTAGTTTGATAGCTACATCGTACCAAAGATTAAATTGCCAGCTCGCGGGAAATAACGATCTAATCAATTCTGGGCCTTTATCGATCAGCGCCGAATAGGGTGTGATTTGATTAGGCGGTACGCCGATATTCGCCATGAAGGTGCGTAAATCTGCGGAAAACTCAGCATTCCCAGTGGCTAACTGTGAAAACGCGGTGAAAAACTCTGAAACTGCTGCGTTCAGGGCGTCGTAACCATCCTGATCCGTTACATTTAACGATGCGGACAACATTTTAACAAGCGACGGTTTCAGAGGAACGGCTTCAGTCAGATTCAACCCGAGATTTTGATAAAATTCAAAGGCTCCGTCCACGAACGCTTCTATCCCTGTTCCGTCGGACAGCAATTGCAATAAAGAGGCGGAAACATCTTGACTGAAATCCGTCACTGCGTTCGTGATGCCCGTTTCGATTCCGGGGATGATGTCGAGGAGATTTGCAGGATCGAAAGAGCTGTCTTCTCCGAAGAGATTCTGGCAATCGAGGTAATCACCATACGCGGTGCTCACGCAAGATCCATATCGCATAGCTGTTTGGAACGAGCTTCCTGAAAATGGCACGTGACAACGTTCAACCATATACCACAACCAGACTTGTACAAACTATACTGTAGTGGCGATACAGCGTATACTGGTATGATCAACAGCTGCAACTACAATGGGTTGCGGGTTCGAGTCCGACTGAGGTCGACTCCAGAATTCCTGCCCAAGTGTTGGAAGTTTACCTACGCTCCTCCTCGTCATGGTGTCTTTAAAAAAGCCTATAAGTGGGCCCTTGCTAAATGTCGGCAGAAACGTAATTATAATGAAGAATATCGACCTGGAGTAAATGACCATATTTTAGTCGACAAACACGATGAATACCACAAATGCGCAACTAGAACTACTCACTTTTCAAAACTTGCAACCACCGTTAAAATTCCGCATATAACTAAAATACAAATAACTATAGATTAACTGCCAAAGCACGTAGCGTATTTTCTAGTTGCTGAGCAACTACATATATATTGCAAATGCGCAACTATAGAACTAGAACAAGAACGACTCGCATTTCAAAATTCACTACTAGAACTAGAACTACTCTCTTTTCGAAATCGACAGCTACTGCTAGAAACACGTTAAAACAGTAGTAGGCGGACTGTTAACTATAACTAGCTTGGTAGTTTGTACAGGTCTGACCACAACGTAAACGAAAATCGTGTAACATTTCGCAGATTTTCACCCCGATGTGTACCACCCCATGAAATCCCAAAAAGGTGGTACGCTATGGTGGAAATCTTGGATTTACAGTGCAAGGCCCAACGGACGGACGGAAATCCGGATACTGTGGTTTACGTTTGCTAATCCGTCTTTCTATCATTATTATTTATGTAGATTGTTCCCTTGAGAATTTTCAATCGTGCTTAGAGTTGTCGGATCAGATGGCATTTGTACAGTACCGGTAGTGTATAACTTAACCTCGGTTAGTATAGTGAATATACTAATATGCTGAAAACCAAGACACCCAACAGGAAACAAACTAACACATCACTATGCACACCTAAACACTGCACGGTGCGCAGTCACATCTGTATAACTGCTCCGCCCGGAAACGGACGTGATACAGTGCTCTAATCACCCTCATCAGCAGGATTATATTTGATCGCGCAATAAAACATAGCGAGCAATAAGCAAAATACAAATCCTAATCAGCGTGCCTACACAGCATTAAAGGTTGATTATATCGACCAAAATCAATGATCAAGGTCCGAATGCACGTTCCTAGCTATGGGATAAATCATCGATTTAAGTCGCTAATCAGCCGTCGCTGCAGCGCATGGATGCTGATAATGTTTCTTTTGCGCGACCAAAATCTAATCCTGCCGGCGAGGCTGATTAACACAGGTTACCTATCGGCTTCCGGGCGCAGTCGTATACATATGCGACCGCACGGGGTGTGATGATGTGTTACTGTTATGTAGTAATAGTATAGTACAGTACTAAACTCGTTATAGTGGCGTTTATAACATCACAGGTTTCGTGCGCCACGTCTGTATTAGTTATTATGGGGGATTCGAGTCAAACGAATATGTACATTGTACAACATCGTTTAGTGATATGTTGTGGTACGATTGTTAATATACAATGTTCTTTCCAATTCTGTACTACGGCAGTTGCTGACGATAACCCAGCACAGCACATGCACATATATCGTCCCGGACCCGGTGATATTGCAAATTCAACAACATTATCCAATATTTGGAGAGCTTCTTGGGGATACAGAACTTCATATACAATCCAGTGATATATTGATATTGAAATATTTTGGGATGACACACGCCAGGGCAGGGCCGAAACAGTACTTCGTCAGCCCTCTCTAACACGTTGGTCTTGGGCCCACATATGATCATAAAACCAAACTTCGGGATGGCTTGGACCCTCGAACCCTTCTTCACGACGGTCCAGTTCACCACCAACAGAAAAAGGAACGTTTTACAGTCATAGTAACTATGTCTACGTGTGTGCGTAGTAAAAATTCACACAAAGGATTGAATTATGTCTACAATATCGGTGAGTGCATATTTTGCAAATAATTTTTCATCGTCTCCCAGTTCACGTGATCAGATTTACTAGGAGAGCTGAGGGAAGTGGCGACTGCAGATAGCAAGCACAGGACTATTCCGTACGCGTACCTATGGACAATGGACAATTGGAAACATGCTTTATATATATACGGATGGTCTCGGCCAACATGCGGATGAAATTTTCGGCCAAGGTTTATTTGATCACACAATTCGCATATTGGCCGAAACTCCAGCAGTCTTGGTGTGTCGTGACGAGGTAACAGCTGGCGCTGAAATGATGCGTATTTTTTTCTAGGGGCACTGCGGGTACCCATATCAAAAAGTAATCAGTAAACTACATTATATTTTATGTTGATTTGCAAAATAATCCCCCCCCCCACAATTGGGGGGTTTAGGGTGCGGCAGTTACGACCCTGGGCAGGGGTAATCGTCAGCAACTACGACCCTGGGCAGGGGTGATCGTCAGCAACGTACAATAGTATTTTCAATTCTCTACTAGTTGCTAACGATTACCCATGACGAGAGTCAGCAGAAAATATTCGGGTTTATTTCTAGATGAATATACTAAGACAATTGTATATTGAAGTTCTGCACCTCCTAGCTAGAGGCTCTTCAAATTTTCATTTATGTAATGAAATGTTAATGCGATACTAATCTATGCGACTTACCATCCAAATCCGTGCCGATAGCTATCTCTTGCCCCACGCACTTGCTGTCTTCGCGACATTCGCGCTCGGTCCAAAAATACAGAGGAATCCCGTTCAAAGTCATATTGAATCCCTCATTGCATTTCAAAGCTAACGAAGGTGTCAAAGCGCAAAATAATAGCAATGCCGTAAACAACGGCGAACGCACCATAGCTACGTTCACAGATGATTTTGATAAAACTGAAAATAAAGCAATCCCACCATTATGAAAATAAATACCATTGCGATAAACCTATGTAACCGCGCGTTGAAATCTGTTTGTTTGGGAGGGACGCAAGAACTGGTTTTGCTCATCCGACGGTATATCCCCCAGCCCTATACAAACGATTAGATTTTCAAAACTCGCAACTAGATCGAACTAGAACTAGGACGAACCAACATACTAAATCACAACCATAAGTAGATACAATTCCTGAATTTCAAGCAAGCAAAGAAATATCAGAGAACAGAGACAGAATCGACATGTCGAAAGAACGAGTTTTAAATGGGAGGAGGTTTGGCCCTTAAAACCCTCTCGTGGCTACGCCAAGTGACGGCTCTGAGCCAGATGACTTTGACAACTAGATAATTCTAGTTGTTTAATTTCACTAAATTAGAGTGAAACGCCACTAATCTAATTCTAATCTAATTTGAGAAATGTTCCTATGCTCTAATTTTAAAACTAATCTAATTTATTGTTTTCCTGAGAATGCCTCTTTCTTCGAGACATTTTGCAGCAAGTTAACAAGAATATCCCTCTCGCGCTAGGAAATCCACTGCCAAGCTGCCTGCCATCCCCTTACTTAGTAGTTATTGTGATGAATAATAGCCGGCTAGCATAGTAGCTTGTAGTGTGCAAACAACATTCTGGTTTTTAAATCCATTTACGTTAGTAACGCCGTGCTGACTAACATGGGCGATGCTCATGGCTACCACAAAAGAAGTAATATTTTATGAAAGCAGTACAAATACAACAAGAAATGTCATGATTATAAACTTCATTTTATTTTGAACTTTATGCGCTGCGCACGATACCCGACAACGCTTTCCAGAATATCTCACCCTAAAGATTGATCTTGTGGGGACGTCCTATGACGTTTTCTAAGCGTCTCGGTCTTGGCAGTATCTGGGCCATTGCACGTCAAGGCATTATGCTCATTGATATCGGCTGACTTTGCATCGATGGAATGCTGTTGCCATCGCCGAAACCGTTTCAGGTAGTGTGGAATAGTGTTGTTGGCCACAGGCGAATAGTATATTTTGAAACAACAACAATAATAATAATTTGAAACTGAAATCAATTTTAGCATTTCAAAATGCTGTATTTCGCGTTCTTCCAAAATCTCAAATCAGATCGCCGTCCGCGATTGCGTTGACCCCTGGTATAGTGCAAAATGAGACAAGCTTGGTGTACAGACGTTAACCTTTCTCATGGTTATGGGAATGCATTGTGATTTGATATGAACTGGCTTTTTGCTGTATTTATTTCCCATTCACAATTTCATTCAATGTCAAAGTTTTTGCGAATTCAGTAATTCTAATTCTAATGTAATTTCGAAAAACTGTGTAGCTCTAATTCCAATTCTAGTCTAATTTGGAACAAGCTGTGTAGCTCCAATTCTAATCTAATTTGGAAAAACTTGTGTAGCTCTAATTCTAATTCTAATCTAATTCGGAAGAGCTGAAAATTTTCTAGTTGTCCAAGTCTGCTCCGAGCTAGCAATAGCTGCCAGAACAGCACACAACAAAACACCGGTATCACGATCCACGCCGACACGTTTTCTAGTTGTTGAGCAACAATTATTGTAAACTAAAAAAGATCATCGATTTTATCTGCATGCCAACAAATTGTCACATATCGGTGTTCATGCTGCTTATGTTCACAGACTAAGAAAACGCCGTCGCTTACATATGACCAGGCCGTGTTATTTTTGGCATATGCCAAAACTGCCAAAAATAACTTATTGGCATCGTCATCTAAATAGATAGTTTCAGCCTCGAATTAGTCACAAAAACGCTTTATTTGGGCTAGTTTGTCAAAAGACACNACAAAATNTGCANCATCCACGTATANTCAGTGCCAACAAACAATAAGAAGAAGAAAAAACCTAACGATTNCATAGGTTAANAATATCAAACGAAACCACAAAATGTGCAGTANCCATCGGNNNCGGTGCCAATAAGCAAAAAAAAGAAAAAGAAAGAAAAGCCTAACAAACACGCTCAACAGCTGATTGTTACAGCTGTNGAATAGACTTAAATCGTTTGCACTGTAACAGTGCTTCCAAACTCAGGTCAGCTTAGTTTCTCATAAATTCATTTCTCGCCCAGTGAGTCTGGGAAATATCGGCTTCAACAGAAGCCGTTGAGGGAAAGAATGTTGCTAGTCATCCACAAAAGGTTTTCAGACCTTCAAAATCTTTGGAGGGCCGAACCGGCTTCCATGCATCATGAAAAGAGATCACTTCGCCAGTGCCATCGATCTCATCGCGGAAAGAATTTTCTTCCAGATCCTTTCCCAGGAGTTTCCTGTGTTGTCTCTCAACACATTCTATTTAGTAGCCCGACTATCATTTCTCCTTCAGTCTACCGATACATTTTCGGAGGACTTTTGTCACTTCAGGTGGCTTTAATATTACCAACTCGCATGGAAGAGTCCTGGGAAGGACTCAACAAGACTGTCTGGCAAAACGAGACTATGCAGCTCAGAAATAGACAGACAGTTTGTTGCGTCACAATGTTCAACTCGATCACAATGCAAAAATCGTGGTTGATTTTGGGGGTTCCCGTTCCATGAGCAGAATATAACTTATATTTTAATAATCAGTACTGCGGCAGCTTCTCGTTGATACCCGTTTTATCAAATTTAGCGCTCGACAAGCCGGTCAAAAATGGTCGTAAAATTGCCTTTTGACAAATGGAAAGTATGACGTAAACCAAATGCAGTCAGCCGTTCAATCTTTCTGTACCCACACCATTTAGGACACCATGCTTTCACCCCTAATGGGTGGGCTGGACCCAGATTAAGAAACCTGCCTTTCACAAACGCTCTTCTCGCTTGTAACGCGGTCCTGTTAACACAACACCATGAACGAAATACACTATTTGGCAGGCCGTGT
>ATSW01106074.1:0-15127 GCA_000444245.1 Botryllus schlosseri | reverse complement strand
CCCATGTAGTCACGAATCTTTAATCGTGACGTCGTAATGGATTGGCATCGACTATTGAAATACAGGGTAAATATGACTCCAAATATATTTGACCGGGACTTATATCGTTATGCGGCGTCTTCCGGTCGGGGTTCATCAGCATCAGAGCATCGCAATTCCCTGCTAATTATCTATATATACGTGATAGAACCATAGTGTCCTATATGGTGTCGACACAAGCAAATCTCACGGCTCAGTGAAATTGTATCACGTCACAATTTCCATTTGGCTACAGGCAATTTGACGGTCACTTTTGACCGGCTTGCCGAGCATTAAATTTGGTAAAACGGGTATCAATCGAAAGCTGACTCTGCACTGATTACGAAAATATAAACTTTATTCCGCTCGTGGGCCTGGAACTCCCACAATCAGCCTCAAATTTTTCATTGTTATGGAGATTGGCATTGGGACGCAACAATGCTGTCTGGCGAAACGAGAGAGAAGCTCATGACGCAACAATGCTGTCTGGCGAAACGAGAGTGTCGCTCAAGAGAAAAAGGTCCAAAAAGCATTGTTGCGTCCCAATGCCAATCTCCATAACAATGAAAAATTCGAGGCTGATTGTGGGGATTCCAGGGCCGCAAGCGGAATAAAATTTATATTTTCGTCATCAGTGCAGAGTCAGCTTTCGATTGATACCTGTTTTACCAAATTTAATGCTCGGCAAGCCGGTGAAAAATGACCGTCAAATTGCCTGTAGTCAAATGGAAATTGTGACGTGATACAATTTCACTGAGCCGTGAGATTTGCTTGTGTCGACACCATATAGGACACTATGATAAAACTGTTGAACCGACGACGATTTCGAGGGTTCCAACTATTCCATAACGTATACATTGGCGGTATCGGATGCAAATCGTACGTAAGCTCATGTACTGCATGTTTCTCGAAAGTATTTACACAATTATGGCATAATTATACAACTTTTTGAAATGGCAATTTTAAAATACTGTTTAAAACATGCGTGATTTATTTGTGCCAGATATATTGATTATTGGGCACCCTTCCCAGCGTCAGTGTAGAAATACCAATTTGAAATTGTGTGCGTCTGTTAGTTTAGTACGTTTGGGTGATTTCAATATCTTTTGACATAGCATACAGGAGGTCACGAAATAACATCATGTAACGAAGTCATTATACCAACGGGCCCGCCCGAATATGTTTAATCTCCGTGTTTACTGGCCCTACATTCAAAGACAACACCTCACTCAGTTCTACCGGTAAATCTGATTACGTGGGAAGAGAGAGGACAGAAAATTTATCGAATTATATATATGCCATTCCTGATATTAATGGCCGATTCAAAGAAAATTAGGCAATAGAAAATGGCTCACGGATGAGTATAATAAATCTCTCTGGGGGCAAAACCCACCAGGAGTTTGGTTTATCACCCTATGGGGGACCAAAACCAACGTTTTTTAGGGGGGGCTTACGAAGGGCTGTTTCAGCCCTGCAGTTCTCGGTATCGTCAGAGTTAGTGATTTGTGATCTGACTGCTAAAATGATGCAACTGAGGAATATTTAATCTCAAAATTTCACCTCGACAATGATTTTACCTGTATCTTTGCTTTCCTGTGCGATCAATCAGCTCTCTTATTCTCTTCGCCCATTGATAAGAGAACCGTGAGTGCAATGCAATTTCCAACGAACTCGCTCATTGCTACCATAAATTAAGACACACGTAACAGATACCCATATGATCTGAAAAACAGATAGCATACCTCATGCCCACTCCGATCCTCTACAATGGCACGACGAAACTGCGCACACAATTCAGATTGCAATCATATGTTTGCATCAACTCTCATATGAAACCAATTAACGCAATAAAGCACATTGGATCTGCTCAGTCACACACAACTTTGACCAATACTGGCTAAATCTTATAATTGAAAAATTTCGGATGCAATACCACCCAAACGATATTTGAATTTCTGCTACTGCTGCTACAAATAAGTTATAAAGCTCAAGTGTGTCCAGCGTAATAACCTGAAGGGTGTAGTAAAATTGGAGTCCAATCTTCGTTAAAACGGTAAAGAGGACCTATATTGATCCGATTTGAGACTATTCACCAATCTATCAAGTTAAAACTAAGAAAGCATCAAGTAATTTGGGCATTATTTATGCCTCCTGTGGAAATCTCGGAATTCCCAATATCTATATATCCAATATACACAGATGGCATAGTTTTCGGTTAGATTTGTGGTTTTTGGATGCAAGAACAATTGTTCGAACACTCGGAAAGAACCTGTTGCTCCAAACGTTTCATGTTAAGCTACATGACATATGTATATTGTATATGTATGTTCCATTAGCAGTTAACTGAAGCAGGAAAAAGGGAAGACTCATCATCATCATCATTGGTTTATTAGCAATTTTTATCAGTTCAATACCCCACAAAAATGCGATACATGAAAGGATAGGGAGGTGTCGAAGCGACTTGGAGTAGTCTATGGAATCAGACACCCACCTTGGCCTAGGCCAGTGGTTCCCAACTGGGGGGGAATTCCCCCCTTGGGGGTAATTTTGAAATTTTTAGGGGGGAATCTGGCCTTAATTTTTAATATGTAATCTGGCTTTGGCATTGTATCGGAAGATAAACTGGGTCTTTTAGACTTTTTATGGTATAGAACTGTTAAGTAGAAATTAGTTCTTTATAATTTTAGGCTATGTTTCTATGGCGGATTTTAAGCTAGGTGTATGTTTAGATGCCTTTTGTAGATATTACACCCCCTGATAAAGTGAGGCTCACGAAACGATTTCGTTGGGTCCGCGACAGCCTGTCGACTAAATTGCTACTAAGCAGGAAAAAGTCTAGCCGAATTCAGCACAAGGCCGCTGTTGGAATTGTTCAACTTTTTAAGCCAACATGTGAGCTAACGTGAAAATCATACCAAATTCTTCAATTCAACTCAAGTCCAAAGCAAGCGGATTTATTTTTCGTCAGCGGCTACCCGACCGGTAAAAACAGGTCAAATTTAACGGTACTTTACCAAAGTGTAGTGCGGTCCGCATTCGATATAGTTCGGACATATCTGAATATGTTTGGCCATTAATTGCCCAGTCAACAAATGGTTGTGCGTTGAAAAGCACCTTTATTAGTCACAGGCAATTTTTTCATAGAGGGGAATTTTAGCTCAAATATCGGCCAAGGGGGGAACGAGACCAAAAAGGTTGGGAACCACTGGCCTAGGCGATGTAAAGACGAGGCATGCACAGATTGCACACTGAATGAAAAGTAAAGAAGATAGTGTCGAAAAAAGAAAGCGACAAGAAATGGGGCGGCATGTCATGGAAGGCGAGATCGACAGGTTAGTCGTGGTTCGGTAAAGACAATCCGTAAAGGACAATCCATATTGAACTATAACAAAAGCTGATACTGCATATCCCGAGAATGCACTTCGTAGACGAGGTTATTGGCTTTATACTCTCATTCCTCCGTCTGACTAAATATTACTATGAAACATCCATTTAGTATTCCTCAAGATTCAAGCCAATAATACAGCTACAATGGATGAAAATATATCATACTAAAAGGCCAAACTATTATAAAGGGATCTTTTAGCGAAGTTGGTAAATTTGGAATTTTTCGTGACCCACACTGGAATGACTCGTGGCCTGAATTTCAAAACTCCATGGTTTAACAACTGATTCAGTAAATCCAGACGTTAATGACGATAGTAGGTGCGTTAAGTAATATACGTAGCCCAATATTCGGTAATATGCATTACAAAATATGGCTACGTTAGTTTATGTCACGGTTTTCGTGATTTTAATACGGCCCACACAAAACAGCGAAAAGGCCAACCTTTTAGGCTACTTTGTCAAATACTGCTACGTAGGGCTGCATTTATACCAAAGGCCTTTTTAAATAACAATTTTTTTTTTCAAGTTGTATAATTATGCCATAATTGTGTAAATACTTTCCAAAAAAACATGTTGTATGAGCCTACGAACGATTATCACCCTATATAGCAGACGTATGCGATAGTGGATGGTTGGAAACCTCAAAATAGTCGGTTCAGCAGCTACTTTATGTAGATATTTCGGCGTTTCTTCGATATGTCCTATATTTTCAATTGTCAATGTCAATCCATCATGTCGTCACAATCGAATATTCCTGACGTCATGGCTTAAAAAACAATAAAAAACATGTTTTAAACAAGAGCCTTGTTTTAAATATGTTCGTTTTAAAATGATTTTTGTTTCGAATGCAACCCTACTGATACCAAATATATGGGCATGAAATGAACGAAACGGACAGCTCTTTCACTTGGCAAAGCATATAGTAGATGCTGTGACGAGCAGTAACAATGAAAAGTATCTAGCCTATAGTGTGGAAAAACATGTGCCCATTGATTCAAAACCCAGGTTCTGGACAACAAAATATATCCAAAAATATGGTATCGGGTTCAGCTTTACCCGGGTTGGAAACACTACTTCCATTCTGAAACATCATTACCGGTCAACGCTCGCGCCGTGGGTAGCATTTGCTCTCACTTCAGTGCCATTGTTCGGCGCGAACGCACTCAAGAGAGAATACACAAATGCCGAGAAGAACAACAAAAAGACGAGAAATGAGAAATCGGTTCGGGGATGGAAATCGTACGGACATAGATGGACTGGACTTGACTCCTGGAATATCTGTCTACCAACCCGCAACTTGAGGTGTGCCAAACTTTGGTCTTGTACAATGTACAGTTACATGGCAATGTCTGCAATACAATGATGTACAATGTCTAGTAGCAGTTAACCGGCGCAGGAACCGAAACGGGACTATGTTCAACATCGCCTATATATAAAGATATTTCCCCCACAAATCAATCCACTATTCAATTCCGTTTTCAAGTCCGTTTCTAATCTTTAATTCTTCTCTCGCGCAGATGCTATTGACAGTTTTTTGTTATCGTGCTGATACTACATCACACTGAAAAGTCTAAAAGGCTGTCACGTGTCACGGGCTTCTTGCGTTCATCTTTTGAACTTGGCCGCGCAAAAAGGGACTTCTAAGCACGACCCACGCGTTGGAAGTCCAGCTACGCTCCTTGCAGCCACCCGATCCGCGTAAACTATGTCTGTCAAATATCTCGGAAGGACAGCGGGCAATGCTAAAAGTCAGCAGCTCAGATATCAAGAGATAATATCAGCCTGATGTTGAGTGACTAATAAATTTGGATCACCATTGATGAGTTGACATTTGGTGCTCGACTTCTAATAGTCTTTTGTACTGATCTATACTACAACTCGTTTCATATTACAAATCACGACCTGTGAGCAGCAACAGCCATAACGCCGCACGTCTCCTCCTCAGTTATCGCCTGTTCCATCTGAAACGTAGCAAGCACAAGACGGAAGAAACGCGACGCTTGCATCAACTGGCGTGTTATCAAGCCGCAACAGTCATCACTACTGGTTGAGATGTTGAGTAAATGCAAAAATGGGCGCACATATAGCCATCACGTTTAATTTATTATGCTTCGCGTCTGCAGGGCTACCACTATTTTGACGCATTCCCGTGGGTGACAGAACTAGTGCATCGAGACATGTTCTCACTCTTATTCCATGCCATCATCGAAATCGTCCGAGCCTCTGTTTAATATCACTACTAAGTTCGACACAGTGACTAAATTGGCATCCAAAATTTTACAATATTACAAAGCAATATGTATTGAATTGTGCGAATACGAAGCATGTCCTCCTAGTCCCGATAACCACCGATGACAGTTTTGACGGGACATGTTTGTTTTTGGGTGGCGAGCCGTGAGTCATTTACCGGGATACCAGACTCCGAAATTGTGTTGCATTCTGCCTCTAGCGAACGCGTGGCGCAGAACTAGTTGCGTCGTTTGTCTATTGACCTGGGAGAGGCAACCAGCTATCACGTGTATACTGACCACGTGTATAAGAAAACATGATCGATTTAAGATATACGAGCAGGTTGCGACTATTTAGATAAGTATTATACGA
Source organism: Botryllus schlosseri (assembly GCA_000444245.1). Taxonomy (NCBI): domain Eukaryota; kingdom Metazoa; phylum Chordata; class Ascidiacea; order Stolidobranchia; family Styelidae; genus Botryllus; species Botryllus schlosseri. The sequence goes on along the minus strand of ATSW01106074.1, from coordinate 9,121 downwards.
GTCATCATGTTGCAAAGAGTACGCGGAAGCTGATTTGGTATTTTTTGCAGAACCATCGTTTCCTTGTTGTGTCATCAACGTTTGATTAGTCAGAGCAAGGAAACATTCTTCCTTGTTCAAAATTCTACCATAACTCACCAAGGACTGAGGACCGTCACCGCACGCTTCGGCATGGAATTCAATTCCGTGTTAATAGAATCGCCATGCCGTAACAGGGGGGTTTACATGGCATCGCATTTTCAACTGTGTGATTTTCGCGTGTTCGACGTAATGTCAATGCGACCCGTTGTCGTTTGTTGGCAACATGTTTGGCTCGGCGCTCACTTATATGACACTCAATCATAGCATATTTACGTCCAAAGTGCGAAAATTTTCATGGTAGGTGACCGTACGTTTTTTACAATAGCCTATTAGAAAGAAAATGTTTCTATTTTCAAATTATGATAATATCACGACGTGTGGAGGGCTCCAATGCGAATGTGCAGCAGATTGACGGATTTTTTACGCCTGAAGTACAATGGTAGCTAACGAAATATTATGGGTAGCACTGTACCAGTAACTTGGCCTGTGTCCGTGGCTGTCCTCGTAGTGAATTCTCAATCCACAGATACACTCAATACAGTTTAAGATACGTAATTTTCGTAGGTTAGGGTTGCCATACGTCCAGAATTTCTCGGACATGTCCGGAATTTCACTGTTAAAACTGCGTCCGGCAGGAATTTCCAAAATATGCCTAAATGTCCGGAATTTTCAAGTAAGCTCATAATTATTTTCTAAATTAACATAAACAATATTAATTCGGCCAGATTTATGCTACATGAAATTTTTCTTGGCGCTGCGTGCGATTTAGTATCATATGTATTAGTTTTAATATGGGAACATACCACCCTCGCAAAACCTGCAATCAAAAATAAATAAAAGTAACAATCAGTTACAGAAATAAGTCTAATTGTAATCGCAATTACAAGATATTGGTATATTCATAGAGTCGGTTTGGATGCTTTATTCAAAGATAGTGGTTCTGAACCTGTGGGTAGTTTGCCTTTAGTCTGGGGTTCGCGAAGATATTGAACGTAATCAGTTTCGATTCATAATTCATTAAAATCATTTACCGACCAGATGCATATAGTAAGCCCTCAGAAGTTGCATCGATTAACCTATGGTGGGTTCAAGATCAGCGTTTATTTGGGCGGGAGGACGCTGAAAAAATGTGGCTTCAGCCCTGGTTACAACTTACAACCACATACTCCTGAACCGGATGGTGACCACATCTAGTCGATAGACAAAACTTTGCTGGTGTGACGTCATATTGATCGACAATGTGCTAATACCTCATTTTGAAATCCACTAGTGGGCGCTAAAGAGCGTCTGGAATTTGTGTTAGAAGAATATGGTAACGCTATCGTAGGTAGCGTAAATGAGTCTCATGCAATAATGAGAGAATATGGAAGTACGAAGTAAGTTACCGTGATATGGTGAGTGTAGCCCGATCGCATGGTAAATTGTTACTAAGAAAGTGTTATATTTCCTTCGTTTTAGATACATTGTGTTAAAGGGACCAGGGGTCCGCCACGGGGATTGATGTCGCTTGGATAATGTTGTATGATTGAGGCTGGCTGTTGAAGTTGCGAAACACATGACTGCACCGTTGCGCCACCGGTTTGGGTTGGAAACTTCTGGTTGCTTCGTGAAGTAATGCTGATGTTATTGCGTGCGATACGAGTGCAAATTGTATTAAAAATGGTCGTTAACGAAAGCTACTGTTGCACTGATCCCGAAAATATACAAGATAATGTGGCCAAGGCGCTTCAACTGTACCCCAAAAAGCCGTTAAAGTCGGAAATCGGCACTGTTCCGGACAATCGGAGCGCTGCAATAGGTCAGTGTTATGATCACTGTATCAGTGGTCGGGAACCTTTTTCGATCGAAGAGTCATATTGGCCCAATATTTTCAATTGCAACTCCCAAAGAGCCATACATGTCAATCAACAGTTACGTCACAATTTAACATCCGAGACGCATTGGTAGCACTAATATATAGGATTCGTAGTGTTTGCCATATTTTTCTTCCCACATGCGTAGGTGGAGCCAAACATAGTCATTACAGCAGTACATACCCACCGTGTGATACTTCAGTGACGTGGGGTTAGGGGAGGCAAGTGAGGCAGTGCCTCACATGTCGTCAGGTATGAGTGAAAGAGTATTTTGAACCCTTCAATGGTTATTGGAATCTTCTATCGATGTTTATGAATGACCAGATTATGAGCCTTTTTATTCCCAAAAACACGGTATTTTCATATTTATTGTTCGAAAATAAAGCGCGAAAGGAGAGGTACGATTCAGATGAGGCACAGGCGGGCCAAGCCTCACCTGTTACAGTGCAACTCGTCGTAAGTAGCTTAGAATTTATAATCACTGATATTAATCAAATGTAATTATCGCGCTGATTCTAAAAATCGAAGTATTAATCGACTCCTAAAATATTCGGCGTAACGTAACGCTGCGTTACACACTCACATTTTTTTACGGCGATGCTAAAAAGCTACTAACCAACCAAGAAAAAGAATAGGCATAGCGTTCTTTTTAATTTGAATTTGAAATTGTGAATGTCACTTCAAGGGCATTCTATTTCTCGGTGTACATCAGGAAGACATTGTGTATTTGAAAACCGCATTGTCCTACAAGTGTCGCCATGTCTGCTATTCATTTTGATCAATCAAGGTATCGTGCAATCCAAGATTGCTGACCGCCCGATGGTTGGTATATCGAATTTGCGAACGGTGGTAGTCGCCGGTGCGACAGCAAGTTAAATTTGGGATTTGGAAAAGAGGGCGGTAAGAGCCCCTAGCCCTGCATACCCCACTGTCTTGACCTCTCAAAGACATGTTTGTGCTGCCACGAGAATAATTATTCTCGCTGCCATGAAAATTTCCTAACAAGTCGCTGCAATGTTGATAAATTAGATACAAAATTAAAAATTTCTCAAAGAGCCATATCTTATACCCAAAAGAGCCATATATGGCTCGGGAGCCATAGGTTCATGACCACTATTGTATTGCTCCGATTGTTCCAAAAATTGAGTTTTGAGGGCAATTTTGGTGTAGCTACCATATCTGTTCACGAAGCGACCAGATATTGTTAGATGTTTCTGGTTGTCCAATCGTGCAGTCGCGTGTTTCCTCTCAACCTCTAGGTTCGTTATCTGTAGTCGAAGCATGCAAAATGCCATTAAATGTGGATCAGTTGTTCAATGCCGGGCTGTCCTTGGTGTTCCGACATCATTGACCATTTGACAGTAGGCCGACATTATGTTAATTACAAATATTCCGGACTTGTCGAAGCAACATACAGCTAGTATGACCCACTATCGCTTTATAGGCTATAGTAGAACACGGTCGACGTGGATCAACTGAGGATGAAGAAACTATGGATAAACTTCAGACACTTACTGGCGGTTTAGAATGTATAGAATCGCCCGCCGTCAGTCTCGAACACACTGGTTTCGCAGCGGTGGAACAAGCCGAATTCGCTACTCTCGCTATTGGCACGTTAGTACCCGTGGTTCGCCGCGCTTTCATAAAATGACATGTTATGACTTACAGAAGACTGCAAAGGAACGGGTATACGCAAGTGCAAAACATTCAAGTCTCGGCAGAATTGCGCGCAGACAGGTGTTCGCGGGTGGATAAAAACAGATGGTGTGACTCACGGGCCGGAGGTTGCCTACCCCACCTCTATGACGTGCGAAAGCCAAATGAAATACGTCTGTTATACGTCATGTCATTCTTTACCACGATAGATATAGGAACATGGGCTGCGCAAGTGCGCATGCATACGAGGTCATAGTAATCAAGAAACAATGCACTTGTGATGGTTGCTAAGATGTGTCATGTGTGATTCATATGGTGATACGCTCCTTGGTCTTTATGAGCCTCTACCTCCATGGTGTATATCCACTTGTTTGTATAACGCAATACCTATTTCAGATTTAGGGTAGCCGAGGCCACCCGTTGCACTCGCAAAGCGAAAATAAGTCAACAGTTTATGTGATTAATTCTGTTGATCGACGTTCGAAGAATTATTATGTAACCAATGTATGTTTTCGACGAGTAAAATATCTGTAGGTAGCTATAGTCACGACGGATATGCGTAATTTTTGTGGCAAGAACTTACTTGACGCTATGATTATAATTCGTATTACTATTATTGGAGAAAGTGGTGACTATATCACCGTTTACCTGGCGTTGTGTACGGTCTATAACTAGTGTATATAAATTAACCCAAGATATTACGACGGGTCACTGCGGACGCTAACTGTGGGGACGATAAAAGGTTCTGCCACAGTGGATGAGGAACTGCTCGATGGTCTCGATTACGTGACATTCATATAACACGCGCCTTAGCCAAGACGTCCCATTTTAAGTAAATGAGCTGTCACATCACATCGTCCAGTCAACAAAATTCATACCGTGCGCCGCGGTTAATTCTAGTATCACCCACAAGATTGCTTGAGGCGAATCCTATTGAAAGGATTTTACAGATAATCATTGTTTGCGTTGCAATAAAATCAATCCAAACATTTCTAGATTGTAGCTGCGTGTTATATAATTTAAAAGTGAGTAAAATCTGGAACAGCGTCCAGATATACATATACGCGTCACCCGTATTACTATTAAGGTTACCTATAGCCAACAGCAAAAGTACTTCCAAGGTGCCATAGTCGAATTCTTATCATTCACCTTGACCAGACCTGGGCAAAGTGCGGCCCGCGAAAAATTGTTCGGAATTCAATGTTGCTGCGTAGACTAAAACCTTCAGCTGTATAAATTTAACCGAAAACTCGTTTACTTTCAATCCTGTTCAGTGTTCATTAATATGCCGCGAGTACGCATCCTACGTATCTCGCATGCGTATTCCAGAATCAAAATAAAGTAAATGTAGCAAATTATGCCGTAGCAATTAAAGAAGTCACCAAACCTTCTTTGTTGCTATTGTCACATCACGCATTACCCGTCTGTGCTTAAAATTGTTTCGTGATACATTTCCAAATCCCTAATTCGTAAAACAAGTCGATCAGTGCCCGTAAGTGCTATGAGTCATCATCACTCATAAACGATTAACGGGCACGTCAAAAACGCCGAAAGCCTGAATTCAAAGAAAGTTTGGACCACTAAATATTTGTTTACTGGAGTCAGGGGTAAACCTGTCTTCTTAGTAGTTAGTGTCGTGCCGTGTCGCTATGTTTAAAGAATATAACTTGAGCCAGTCTTATGTCAAAAACACGAAGACATACTCTCGGTCAATGGCGGGCGAAACAGAAGAACTGCGAGCTTCGCTTCACAACACGGCTATTTCGCCAAGACAGCGACCAAGACAATAAACTTTGTGGTCTCCCAAATACATTATACTGTCTTGATAGAAAAACGCGGATAGGGGTTAAAGGGAGTTCAAAATGTATCATGTTTACCATTGTTTGGGAATATGACGGCAAATAAATAATATTTTTTTGATAATTATTCGTCACTTTCTCATTTCCTAATATCAACACAATCCCCAGAGCAGCATTTATTACCGGCGTCTCAGCGTGATTCACTGCTTTCAACCTAGAAATGAAATTAATACGCCGGGGAGTGCAGCTAAAATTTTAGTCTCGGCCCGCCGACGTATTTTCTGCTTCTCATTCAGCCCGCGTAGAAAAATAATTGCCCACCCCTGGTCTTGATATTTATTTCGAGTTGTTTCATATTTTGAGCAAGTCCGGATATTCCCGTAATAGCGATAAAAATTAATTTCCAGTGCTACCACAGTGTTTGTAAAAGTCACTATGTACTGCTGTACCCTATAAGTTCCAAAGTTCATTAGGACAAAACACTATATTGTCATAATCCGTTGATCTCGCCTGGAGTGTCTCTTGAACTTCGGCTTAAATTCAAACATTGTCTTTACGAATGGCCGTCATTGAGTTTGGCATTACACACTATTTTGGATAGGAGATACTGACGATCATGCGAAAGTTAGCGATCTCGTCACTTTCTAGGAAGACGCTGTTTCGCAAGGTACTTCGTGAAGTCAACTACGCCTGACTATATACCAGACATGACTCACTGAAAAGATATGATATGGAGGTGTTTTTGGCCTAAAGGTTCACGCAATTGATTGGTACAATTATTCGAAGTCCAGTGTGATATAACACGTGCAGGCCTACTCGTACAGCGTAGCGCTAATATATCTCGACTGATATCACGCAGGTATGAAGGTAATTAATAATAGGTTCGATAGTATATTCGCGGATTAAGCTCGTACGAAAACGCTAAAAACGCGCAGCAAAGTCGTCAGATTACCAGCTTGAGACTCATCAGTACTTCAAATGAAATAAAGATGTTTCAAGTATAAGCCGTGCAGAACTGTTTGTGATCTAAAACTGCTTTCATCCTCATTGGGAGATGGGAGAGAAGTTGTAGGAACTTGATTGAGTTCTGGGTGATGATCCTTGATCGACCAATCAAAGATATTGCACCGTTAAAGTGAGACTGTTGCGTGTCGGGCTCATGATGAAGATATTATAGTTTACTGTTGAAGGAATTATCATTGGTCTAACCATGTTGCGTCTTTTCACACTTTACCTCCCCACAATCTTGGGGCTAGAAATAAGATTACGACCACTCGAAGTCTCTCCATCGGACGAAGACACGAGATGTATGAGAATACCTCTTCATCGTCATTTCCAAACGATGCAGGATCCAAGTATGATTTATTTTACCCAAGTCGCTTTTATTTAGTTCCTAGTATACGTAGGCTACATTATATATAGGAATGCTATGTGTGTGTACAGTACACACACACACACACACACACATATATACGTAGTTAATACATATCGTGACTTGGTACTGGCAGTAGTTCTGTAATTAGAAGTTTGCCTTCCAAAGCTTTGAGACACCATTCTGTCATGGAACAGAAGCTACATCGTGTCATAAACTCGTGGGTAGGGATGTATTTAAAAGAAAAATCAATTTAAAACAAACATGTATAAAACAAGGGCCTATTTTAAAACACTTTTTTACGCCATGACGTCATGAATATTCAAATGTGACTTCATAGTGGATTGACAGTGACAATTGAAAATATAGGATAAATATATATCCTTTGACGGAATATCTGTACTATTGTTGTTGTACCGACTATTTTGAGGGTTCCAACCATCCCATATTGATATACGTCGGCTATATCCGATTGTAATTGTCCGTAGGCTCATACAACATGGCGATGGCTTAGCGATGGGATCCCCTCTCGGCCCGATTTTAGCAAATATATTTGTGGGATTCCATGAGAACAAATTATTCACAGCTGATACAATCAAAAAACCTTTTATGTATCGTTGATATGTGGACGACACCATCGTCCTCTGCGATAACGAGGCAGAGTTTGACGATTTTCTGGATGACTTGAATTCGCTACATCCTTCATTGAAATTCACATTTGAAAAAGAGACAGCTCGACAGCTCGCTACCGTTCTTGGACGTTCTCGTAGAGAAACGGGGTATTAACATCGTTACTTCGGTGTACCGGAAACCAACATTTACCGGACAATATCTACGTTGGAATTCGTTCAGCCCAAACCGCCGTAAACTAAATTTAATTGGAACATTGGTACGTAGAGCATTGATGATCTGTTCGGATGTAAAATTAAACTCGGAACTCGAATATATCCGGAAAATTTTAATTGATAACGGTTACCCGGAACATATCATCAAGCGCTCTATGGACAGAAAACTCAACAATTTCGATGCCAGCAATTCCCAAAACACAAACGAACGCCCTGAGAATAATGTATACATGCATTTACCGTGGTTGGGTCCCATCTCTTCTCGTTTTGAGAAACAGTTGATCTCCGCCGTAGATCGTTGTTACGACAACGTCAAAACGAATGTTGTATTCACCACCAAACAACTACTTCCTGCAACGCGCAAAGATGTTCTTCCCGCTTCTCAACAAAGCAATATAGTTTACGAATTTAAGTGCCACTGTGATTGTCGGTACGTAGGAAGAACAACTCAGCGCTTGCAGGAACGTATNAAACAACATGTNCCGCGNGTTATTAGACTACGTACNTTAAATTCCCAGGNACAGGCCNCTGAAACTGAAACTGACCTNAGGGTGTTGGAACACAATCAGGCCGTGGCAATGAACTCTGCCATTGNCAGNCATTTAGCTGAGCATGCTACTTGCGCCAATAACTATAGTGACGACAGATTCTCAATTTTNGNTANAGGCCGCACACTTTTCCACTTGTCCGCGCTGGAATCGACATTCATTAAGATCCATNAACCACGCTTATGCCAGCAGAAGGAACGTTTGCTTCAGCTAAAAATTGACCTCTAGCTGCGCTCGCGGTTTGTCTGCACTTGATGTTGATTTTGTTTCTATGACGTCACAATTGACTGTATGCAATGTAGTTATATGCAATTTTTGAAATTCTCTTTATGCCGACGATTACCCCTGAAGAGTGTTGGCTCGAAAAGCTTCGGGTTTTAATATATTTCTAATATGAATAAATTATTAAAATGTATATTTTTGGAAAGTATTTACACAATTATGCCATGATTTTATAACTTATAACACAATTTTTTTAAAAGGCCTCTGCTTAAAACATTGTTTAAAACATGTTTTTAAAGAAAGTGTTTTGAAACACCGTTTGTTTTAAATGCAACCCTACTCGTGGGTAAAGCAGAGGCGCGTGCACTTAATATATTTATCAAACCCAAGCCTGGTTACGGACTTAGCGATCAAATTCAAGTCCGAATCCTGTCGTCATTTAGTAGTTATGGTAAAGTAGTAGCACTGGCTCAAATCCATTTAGCTGCCGCATCCTAATCCGACTTTAGCTTGCCAGACATCGGCGAGCCGAATTCTATCCGAATCCGGCCGTAATTTTTGATTCCTTCTTTTACGATCTCAAATTCAAAACAATATTTACGTGTGTACTATGGCAGTTGTATTGACGCCACAGATAAAGTCACTACGAAGCCGGTGAGGGCGCTAGAAAAGTAATTTATTTATCTTTTTTACTGATGTTCTCCAGTGGCGAGATAGCGCAGTGGTATAATCCGCGGCTGCAACA